>VDFB02331904.1:0-43718 GCA_007258455.2 Sequoia sempervirens
GAGAGGATGGATAAAATCCTTTGATCCTCCTACTCTTCAGGAGGCAATGAAGAAGGCTAGGAGCATGGAGTTTGCAGCACCAAAGAGCAAGAGCTTGCATAAGGAAGTCCCTCCAACAAGCAATGAGACTCTTCAACAATCAGACAAGAAAAAGAAATCAGCACCTATGATGGATGAGGATACATGAGAAGAGTTGAGGAAGAGGAAATTATGCTATTGGTGAAAGGAGCCTTACAACAAGGATCATGATTGCCCTTTGAGGCCTAAGGGAAAGGCAAACCGTTTCATGTGGGCATACTTTGAGGACTCCAATTCTGATGATATGGATCAACAAGTTGCTTTAGAACTTGATCAGGATGAGAAGACTTCTACTTCCATGGTGTTTCTTGCCAATGTTCAAGGTGAGACTACATTCAGGTTCAGAGGGACAGTTGATGGACAGCGTTGCATCGCTATGCTTGATACTGGTGCAACACCTAACTTTATTAATGGAGAGTTTGTAGCTTGGTGCAGACTTCAAGTTGAGGATTTTGATGGATTCAGAGTTCAAGTTGCTGATGGATATACCATCACATGCACCAAAAAGGTTGCTAATCTCACCTTGAAATTGAATAGCTATGAGTTACATTCAGATTTTTATGTGGTCAACATGGGAGAGATCAACATAGTTTTGGGAATGAAGTGGCTCCAAGACTTGGGAGTATTTACCCTCGATGTACCTAAGATGGAGATGTCTTTTGAGGTTGATGGTAGGACGCATGTATTGAGGGGAATTACAGGTGGAGGTTTGCATTCTAGTAGAGGGTTGGACAGTAAGAGAAAGGAGAAGGTGATTCAGGAGAAACATGAAATTATTTTCAATCCATTGTTCGAGGTGGAAGTCACTTGGTCATATGACAATCTACTCTATGGCTTGGATGATGATAGCTCTCTTGATTCCAATCTTGAGATGAGAATTGTTGATAGTATTTGTGATCCTACTAGTGCATCGGGATTGCAAACAGGACTCACAGAGGATATTTTAGAGGTGTACATGGTGAGGAATGCTTACAGCTTCATTTTTTATTCTCATGTACATGACCTATTCATGATGACAATTTAGGGGTGCATGTGATGGATAGTTTGGATGATAGTTTATCTTGTACAAAGTTTGGAGGCAAGGATGAACAGTCTCTTGGCCTGCTTCCACTTGAGGCTTATACTTTTGTAGTACTTGGTGATGGTAGTGAGTTGGTACGACAGTTTCAGTTTGAGCAAATGTTGCAGGAATTGTTTGGTGATGACAGGGACATTATGCAGTTCTTGTGGGATCCAGGTGGTGAATTGCTTGAGGACAAGCAATTTCAGGAGGGGCAGACTGTAATGTCCCCATTTTAGAGGTAATTTGATTTAATTAATTTAATTAATTAAGTTGTCCAAAATAATGATTTTCAAGAGGATGACTAATTAGTTACTTTAAATAAATCATTAAGTGGTATTAAGTTAACTAATTATAAGGTTATCAAATAAAATTAAAATTAAAAGGTGACCTTATATTTAATTAATTTAATAAAGTGACTTGATTTTAAAATATATTATAAAGTAACTTAAATAAAATAAAAGAATATTCTAGAAGCTTCTGGAGAAATTAGGGAAAAAGAATAAATAGACATCTTGGGCTTCATTCTCAGCAGGCAGATTTGGATGTTGTTGTTGTTGTCTCATCTTGTGGAGCCTAGGGTTTCTGCAAATTACTTCATTGTCATAGGAAATGAAAACTTCCTATTGATAGCAATTTTGAGGGTGTGAAATATCACCTAAATTATTGCAGCTGAGGGAGAGGTTACTTCAGACTTCTCATTTGAAGCAAAATTTGTGGCCATTGGCCAATTTTGGAGCAAATTGATTTGGGGATTCATAGCTATTTATTTGGTGTTGATTCTTCTTTCCTTTTGCATCAATTTTTCCTTGAGTAGAAGGATAGATTTTAATTGTGAGGTGATCCGATATAAATCAGATATTTGCAGTCATAGTTGGGATGCCATTGGAGGTTTATTATTATTTGTGGAGATTTATATGTGCATCATTTCTTCTCAAGGCTTGGTGCGCCCACTTTATGGGAGTACAACGATAGTATTTGGTGCTTTAGACAACTTTTATTAGCTGCCTATTATTTTAAATTTGATATCAGACCTGAACAGGGGCAGCTGGGTGAACAACTCAATTTTTTGCAAAAGAGAGCTCAGATAAAATTTGATTTCACTCAAGGAGGGTGGCGCTTGGCTTGAGGAGGAGGGACGACCCTTTGGGAGGTGATTTGAAGTGCTAAAAGATTATAAATTATTTTATATCTGCCATTACATCTTCAATAAGGGTGACTGGTCCAGGGTTCGATCTGCACATAAGGAGGCAGCTTGTGATGTGATACTGTTTGCTTCTTCAACAATAGCAATAGGCGACTTCATTCCATCTAGGTTCCCTTTGTGTATCATTCAATTTAGCTTTGTATTTAGGAGCTATTAGCTACAGCTATAGGTGTGCATTCATATCAGCCATTGTCATATTTTAATGTCAATGTACTTTGCCAAGAGTCTTGGCTATTTAATCATCAACATTGTATTAGAAGAGGAGTAATAAGTAGTTGTTCAAATAATAGTTGTGATTGTGCAATCAAGAAGCTTTGTAATCAGATTTAGAGTTTGCAAGCCAAGTGTTTGTAAAAAATGTCTTTCATTGTAGATGCATTTTATTTTCTTAGTACTTCATTTGAATGCATTTAAATTTGAAAAAAAAGTGCATAGTATTTCATTTAGAATCTTGCATAGTAGTTGTAGAAGGTTATTCAAGTTTTCAAAACCATTTGGCATTCGTTCTTGCATTAAACAACAAACTAAAAATAACATATCAGCTTCTTCATACATTGCACACCAAGTGTTTGACGAAATTGCAAAGTAGAAATTGAAGTGTTTTAAGGTCAGATTTGAGCAAGGCTCATTATAGGATTGCAATGACAAATTGGAATTTGGGTTAATTTAGTTATGCATCTAATTTACATTATTGGAAAAAAAATTATATTGCTATGTCATGGCATCATGTTTTATTCACTTGAGGTGAAAACATTGGAAATTTTATTGTGAAAAACACCAAGGTTGTTACAATGTTTCTCAAATATATATACATACATGTATGTATATATGTATACACACATATTAATTCTTTAAGCATAGATATACATATACATGCATATGTGTGTGTATATGTATGTATGTATATACATACACACACAAATATCAATTCTTTAAATATTTGATGCATTTTCTTATTTTTAAAGTTAAATTATTATGTATATATCATATTATTGTTTATATAGTTTAGATCTTAATTACATTGAATTATTTAAAATTACTTTTTCTTAAAATATTTCATTTTTATATTTTTTCAAATTTGTATTTTTATAAAAATTTAAACAAAAAGTTACCATACCAATTGCATACTAATAAAAATATAATTTTTAAATCTTGAAAACTTAATATATTTTTAAAAAATTTCATTCTAAACTTTAATTTGCACTAAAAATTTAGCATGTAATTACATGAAGAGATATCATTCTAGAGTCATCTATTTGATTTATGTATATATTATTTAAGTCAAATGGTAAAAAACTTATTAATGATATGTGCGCTAGTAAGTATAAAATTGTTTTGAATAAAATAAAATGAAAAATTATCATGTTATTAGTACTTTCCTTAGGCATAGTACTATTGTAATGAGTTTGAATTTTTTAGTTAACTAGTTGTTAATAATTTAGTTTTCAACCAATCAAAAACAATATTTAAACAAAAATTAAAATAAAATTCAATTTTGTAAAGCCAGCTTGTAAATTATTAAACTTTACAAATTATAAAAAAAAAAATTGTGCATATCATTGGTTAAAAAAGTTATGTGTATTATTGGCGGATAAAGCAAATAAAACAATTTTTTAAGGAATGATTTTTCATTTTTTGCTTTATAAAATCATTTCATTAAATCTTTCTAAAATAAATGTTACTTATTTCATTAAATCTTTCTAAAATAAATGTTACTTATTTTGATGTTTTCTTAAGAATGATTTGTTTAGGTATGTAATTTTTATTTTTTTATTAAAGAAAATATTACAAATATCAATTAACTATTTTATAGAGATTTGGATTCACACTATTAAAATAAAAAAGTTAAAAAACTTGTATTATTTTTTCCATTAAACTAATATCTTTATCTATGTTTTTAATATTTTATGGTACAATTTGATTATATATGTTCTCCTTCTTATTTTCATTAATAAGTATTTTTTCATCATGTATATTTTTATATTAATTTATATTAATATATATATAGTTTCTTCAAAAAAATTATAACCTATAATATATAGGTATATAAGATAACCCATTAGGTCTTTATTATATATAATATATAACCTAATGTAAGTTATATATATATATATATATAATCAATATATCACCTACATAATATAGGTTAACTTATTTACCTACAAAATATTACGTGTAATAATATAAGATATAAACTATATATATATATATATATATATATATAAGATATAAACTATATATATATATATATATATATATATATATAGTTTATATCTTATATTATTACACGTAATATTTTGTAGGTAAATAAGTTAACCTATATTATGTAGGTGATATATTAATTTATATTCTATATTTATATAATATATAATATAGGTTATTTAGCTGGGATTGGCATGGTGTGATGGTTTATTGGTGGCATTGTTGTTCTTGCCACCAAGGTTCATACCCCATTGGGGTGGTATTGTTGAATAAAAAAAATTATAGGTTATTTAATTTTGTAGGTTCTCTTTTCATATATATATTTGTATATATTAATAAACTATCTTAATTGACTAATACGTTAATTATAATATTAATATTATTATATTATTACTATTAATATATTTAATATAATGGTAAATCACTATAAAAATAATTATAACAATATTTTATAAATTATATAAAATAATAATATAATTTATAAATTATTAATATTAAATTAGAATATAATATATTTAACTTCAACTATTTTTAATAATATCATTTGATTATTTAATGTTTAGCAAATATGTATTCTAAGAACAAACTCAACTTCAACTTTATTAGTCATAGTTATGTTTACTACTTCAATAATCCATAAACTACATCCTTCCCTCAATGAATGGGTTCATTATATTAATATTCAAATGTATTCAACTTTTTCTTTTTTGAAAAAAAAAAAACATGAAACAATAAACATTTATTCCAATTTATTTTATTTTCAAATATTTAACATAAAACAATATATTTACATTACATAACCAAAACATATAAAAATTCCAACACTATTATTGAAACAAAACATAAAATACAAAAGTCTACACTAAAATACAACAATTTAAAAAAATAAAAATAAATAAATAAATTATTCACATTAATTAAACTTAAATTTATTTTTATTCAACTCTACAAATCTCTTATTAGAATACTACAAAGGCAAGTACTCGCCACTACGTGACACTTCTTAATTTTTTTTACTTATATTAATATCTTTCTATTATAAATTCTTAAAAAAACTTTTATTTTATTTCTTTAAAAAAAAAAAAAACCTTCACTTATGTTAAAAAAATATATATATAATTAATTCAAAAACATTTATGATCATGATTTATTCTTATTATGATTGTTTTTTTTATTATTTAATTTTACAAGCCGCAGTTTATTGTTGTATGTGATAAATGTCTCTTCACCTAATAAATTGATCAAGCTTTCTATAAAATGTTACTTAGAAAATAAAAAATGGTTTTAAAAATTAATTAAAAATATAGATCTCAGTTCACTCAACAAGCACTAAGGAACAACTTCTCGATAGATATAGATATATAGGGGCGGCCGACTGGTCCGCTCGACTGAGTGCTTCGGTTGCCATTGGTGGTGATGTTTCAATACCTGGAACTGATGCCTCACTTAGGGACGGGCTTAAACGCCACACACTAAGCTGACAATGCTTAGGTGGCAGTCATGTGGGCCCCACTTAACTCGCATATTTTCCTTTACCGTAACTTTTTTTAAAGTAAGTTTTATTGAAATTTTAATGAATTGCAATTTTAATTTTAAAAAATATTTGTTATTTAACTATTTTTTTAAGTAAGTTATGAAATGAAAAGAAAATAAAAATGGAAAATGTGAAAGCAATATATATGAATTATTTTTAATATTATTTTATATATAATATTTTTTATTATTATTTTAAAATTTTAAAAAATATTTGTTATCTAAGAAATGATCTTTATATTTATGTATTTTTTAATTTGAAATAACTAACTTCAATCAAAATTTAAATTTTTGTTTCTTTTTTAAATATTATAAATAGTGATAGATATAATTTTTTACTCACTATTTTTCAATAAATATGATACTTGCATTCTTATGGAAAGACAACTTAATTATATACTTTTAAAATACTATTTTGAAGTGATATTATACAATTTTTTAGGAACAATGAAAAAATATACTAATAATTCTAGAATATTGGCAAATCAACTATTGACAATTGTCATAACATTCCTACATCATCAAATTTTGAGCTAAGTACTATATTTAAATTATTTCAATATTTATATTTGACTTAATATTTATTTTAGCTAACAATCAAAACTCTAGTATTTAAATTAATTAATACTTAATTAAAAATATTTATTTAATTAACCTAAATACTTTAAACATGAAGATTTGTTAGTATTTTTTTTCATGTGTTCCTAAAAGATTGTGTAATATCATTTGAAAACAATAATTTAAAAATATATTAATTAAACTGTCTTTCCATAATCATATAGTATCATATTTAGTGAAGAATCGCGAGACAAAAAGATATTTATTATTATTTCTAATATTTAAAAAATAAAAAATATAATTAAATTGTATAATTTTTTAATAATTAAAATTAATCAATAATTGATTAGAAAATCCCCATTGTTTTATTTTCTATTTAATAAAACTTGCTTTAAAAAAAGACACAAGATTAAAAAGTAATTTTTTTGAATAAAAAACCATGAATATAAAACACTTCCTAAATAACATTTAAAACAAAAATCAAAATAATAAAAAATGTTAAAATAATTATATTTAAAATAATATTAAAAACAATTAAAAAATTTGCTATTTTTTTAATTTTTCAAGGAGAAGGGTTTGTGCTATATTTGGTTTGGTTATGTAAGTTTGCATTATAAATTATATTAATAATGAACAAATGTTTTAAGTTTCAATAATTCTTTTCTACAATTAATTTGAACTAATTAGTTTATACAATGGATTTAAGATATATCTTGGATTTTGAAGCTTTTGTAATATATTGTAATCTCTTGATAAATTTATTATGGTAGTTATAACAACTTTAAAAACTTATTTATAATTTTCTATTAATTGTGTTGTTGACAATTTTATACATACACTCTTAATATAATATATAAAAAATATATTAATTTAATTATAATTATGTTGAGTAACAATTTTTTTTTAGATAGTGATGCCCTTTGGTACCATGAAGGTGGGGGAAATTAGAGCTCGTGACCAACCTCCTACAACAAGAAATATTTAGCCAACTGAGCTAGGGCCCCCACCTCAACATTCTTAATTTACATGAACTAGGTCAATTTTGTGGTTGTAGATCTAATCTCTAAAATTTTACCTTTGTCAACCTTTACACTACTTATTTTGAGCTAACTTAAGACAAATTTATGTTTATTTATAATGCACTTAGTTGTTTTCATTATGATCTCTCAATGATAGAGATCATTAATATATCTTAGGGAATTCTTATTGAGCACAAATGATGTCTTATATTTTGGAGAATGAAAAAGATCTAACAACATTTACATATATCATTTAAGCAATATTGAATATTTTTTCATATTTTTCTTGATTCTTTTACTTAGAGATGATTCAAGCTAGTTTATTAGGGGTTGGAATGGGGAGAAATTAACCCCTATGATTCAAAAATTCAAAGGTTTTTATAAATATCATTTTTCCTTATGCACATTTAGCTAGTAAAAGTTGAAACAAAATGAATTCCAATCTATTGCATATTCTTCTAGAATATATATGTGAATCTTAAATTAAGTTTGCACACAAGTTTAGGACCACATACACAAAGATCAATTTTCTAGTCAAGTTATCCATATAGTAATTGATTGTAGAGTCTAATATCTTTGTTTGAATCAACTATTGACAACCATTGTAACACTCCCACTTGTGAAATTTTAAGCTAAGTACCATATTTAATTTATTTTAATATTTATATTTGATTTAATATTTATTTTAGGTAACAACCCCAACTCTATTATCTAAATTAAATAGTACTTAATTAAAATATTTATTTAATTAACTTAAATAAATATAAAAAAATATTAGTATATTTTTTCATTATTCCTAAAAGATTGTATAATATCACTTCAAAATAGTATTTTGAAAAGTATATAATTAAGTTGTCTTTCCATAAGAATTGGAGTATTTTACTTATTGAAAAATGGTGAGTAAAATTTTTTGTCTATCACTATTTAATATTTAGAAAATAAAAAATGATAATTAAATTAAATAATATTTCAGAATAATTAGAATGAATCGATAATTGATTAAAAATCCACAATGTTTTATTTTCTATTTCATAAAACTTATTTTAAAAAAGAAACACAAAATTTAAATTATTATTAAAGCAAATTATTTCAAATTAAAAAATACATCATTTCTTTGATAACATATATTTTCTAAATTTTTAAAATAATAAAAATATATTAGATATAAAATAATATTCAAAATAATTCAAAACTATTCAAAATTTATTGATATATATATTACTTTTAATTTTACATTTTTCTTTTCTATTTCATAAAACTTTTAAAAAACAGTTAATTTTTTGAATAAAAAAATAATATAAAAGACACTTCTTAAATAACAAATATTTTTAAAAATATTGAAATAATTATATATAAAACGATATTAAAACAATAAAGAAAAATTAAAATTTCAATTCATTAATTATATAAACTAAGTTTATTTTTTCAAAATATGACACTTCTGTCAATAAAACTTACTTTAAAAAATATGCTCATTGGCGATGAGAATAATTCATTAATGTGGAAACGTAAATAAAATCCCGCGTGAACGAACCGAACGGCGAATAAACGGAAACAATACAAACGGAAAAGATGCGAGTTGAGTGGGGCCCACATGACTGCCACCTAAGCGCTGTCACAAGTTAGTGTGTGACGTTTAAGCCCGGCCCTCACTCAGATGCTTCCTCCGCTTCTATAAACCTCGATCACCATATATGGATAGGGAGTCAATAGAGGGTAAGTTGAAAAATTTGCCATTTACCAGGTTAAAACGACGACTCTGTTTTCATGCATAGGCTCACAAAATTTGATGGGACAAGAGCAGGTTCGCGATGACAAAGTAACTTTACACTATGATAGCAAAAGGACTAGAGAAAACAAAACCAAGATTTGAACTGATTCTCCTTAGAAAGCAACATAAATGTAGGGTATGGGTTTCCGTGGCTGACTTAGTTGTTCGTTGAGAATTAGGTGAACGATCTCTGTTAACCGTTTTGAAATGATGAGTGCTTCCATCAAATTATTTTCTCTTCTCACTCTCACGTTCGAGCTGTAATTTTGTTTTCTCTTCGATCTGAGCTCCATTATCATCAAAATCAACAGCCACGAGGGCATGGAATTCGTCAGGATCTCACAACCGCCCAAGCATTCAAAGGTTTGAGGAGGATGGGAGTATCCTTCAAAGTTGAACTTTTACCATGGGTTTACTGCATCATGCCTTACGGCATAAGTTGGACTGAGAAAGTCCACGTACTGTAACTAGATTACGACAATTTAGTTTAATCGTGCTTTGTTTTCTTGCAGAGCAAGTTAATGTAATTAACTAGATTGAACTTAAGTAGACCATAGATTAAGCTTGTCGATATCCTGTTGGTTTTATCATGGAAGACTAATTCATCTTAGTTAAGTTACATTTTAGAGCTTGTGTGACATCATCTCAATAAAATATAACCGGAAAATCCAGTCAATGCCAATTCACGTCTACTCGACAAAAAGGAGAGAAAATAAAAAGACAATCGTATAGCTCACTAAAGCTCATTATTCAGGATAAGTATTGCATTAATTTCAAAGACATCTGGAAGAAGTCTGAATTAAGCGGCATCCAAGAATAGGAGGGAAACTACAGAGAAATTAGCACATATAATAGTTTTATAATCTATTTCTCGACGATAGTTTCCATGCCGGACGGCAACAGCACCTAAGATTCCCGGGGCCCTTTTGAATATGTCAGACATTCATAGCTATGACTATGATTGATTGTTTAATGGGAATATACTGATCTGTGGAAAATTATAAAATCAAGACTACCGCACATAGGCTTATCCGGATGCAGGCAATTTATGTCTAGTTGTTGCACGCCGAACCGACTTATTGAAAAGGCCAATTTAGTTATGTTTGACACGCAAGACTTAAACCTCCTCCTAGCTTGAAGTTTGTTTAATGGCTCACAGTTCTAGACTGATTCAAACGAACTAAATCAATTTATGAATTTTCTAATAATCCATCCAATGCACAGCTAAAATCGTACCATCACCCGCAGACTATTCAAAAAGGAAAGCGATTTCGTTGATGTTGTCATTCTCATTTGTTCTAATACGTGACGATTATGAGAGCAAAATGACTTGACTAACGTACGGAACTTCTGAGACTTCTTACGCTTCTAGATTTCGACTAGACTAAACATTAGAACCTTTAAATTTTCATTGAAGAATTTTCTATCTTATCTTGTTTGGCAGCTTTTGCAAGTTGGATTCACTTGTGTTACATGTGGCACAGGAAGATACAATATCTGTAGTTCCATGAACGTTCATATTCTTGACTCTGCTGTGTCTTTTTGCTATTATTGCCTCACCTGATGGAGATTTTTCATGCAATGCAACTCTCAGAAGCTATTTTGGCTTGGAATTTTGTATCTGTCTCCTTCTGCCGCCTCACATTTGAAATAAGGACTGAAAAAGGTTGTCTAGCAATATTCCTTGCTTGAAAAGTAGGGATGCTACCATGGCCGGTCCATTTATGATGTCACAGTGACCACAAGTTTAAGATGTATTGTATAAAATTGTTTTATCGAAATCAATATTGGCTTGTTCTGGCAAGAATATTTCTACTGTAGCGAATAGTATTATAGATCTATGACGTTATCCAGAAACTCAATGGGTTTTTTCCGAGAACAGGTTTAGGAAAATCGAAAAATGAGAATTATATCTTGGATCTTCTACGTAAGAAATTGATGGATAGCTGTTTCACACAAGGTTGCAAGCATGGTTCTTGCTTAAGAAAAGTCATGTTTTGTTCCATGCGGTAGAGTCTAGAAGTAGATATTAGAATCTCTTTTCACCTTGCTTGTTTCTATTTAATTTTTGTCCCATTAGATGAAAGGGTTTTATATGTAGAAGACGTACAGAACACGTATTAATGACGAAACAGAGAAAATTGAGTGAAAAAATCATGTCGAGATCAAAAGATGGATACAACCACCTCAAATTCAAGGTGTATCATCCCAAAACCAAAGAAAATTCGTTTCTTCGTATGATTCTCATACCAAAAAAAAATCATGAGGTAAAATATCAACTTGTTTCTTTACGAGTAGTTTTCATTGTTCTAAAGACTACTCATGCAGGCTCGTTAAATTTGGCCATTGAATTGTCTATTAGGGATAGGCATTTCAATGTGTTTTTCTAAATAATTATAAAAAATAAAAATAATAAATCAAATTTAATCTTAATAAATAAAATTGTCTTTCAAATGTATAATTTATAAATAAAATGTTTTTAAAATATTTTGTGTTTTTAGTTTTCTTAATAGTTTTAGATATTAGGATGCGGTGTTGTACACCTTACAAGTTTTAGTTCTAAGGTTGTTATAGTTTTTTAACATTTTGTTAATATGGATCATGAAGTGTGATACAAAATCTTGACTCAAAAACTAACACATAGTTTAATCCAAAAGAAGAAAACTCTTATTTTGTTAATAAATAAGTGTCATTGCAATGTTTTGATGAAAAATAGCTTGACTCACCCTATGGGTAGTAGTGTGGATAGATTGCTATGAGGTTAACAATCTTCCTTTACATTTGAAAGAAGTAGCTCCCTCATATGATATGTTTAGATTTTATGAGATGATTTTAATTAAAAGAAAATAAAGGCAAACAACCTAAAAATAAAGGGAAAACAAAAACTCAAAAACGCGTGAGATAGTATGAGCACAAAGTCTAATACAAGGCACTATCACCATAGGAAATGCATACACTTAAGAGATGGAAATATATTTACTACATATAAATCTAACGTACGAAAAGTAATATAATAGTAGGGGATTAAATATAAGATCTTAACTTGATTATTAGAATTTTTTTTTTGATGAATAGGCACTAATCTATATTAATAAAAAAATAAAAATTCATAGCATTATAAATAAAGCCCTACAAATATTGCTACAATTTAACATAAGAAAAATAAACATTTGAGAATCAACGACCCAAAGTTCACTTGTATTCTTATTACTCCAAAAATAATTGAGAGCATGAGTCTCCTCAATGAGTTTCTATATAGTGCTTATGAAAAATATTTCTCAATAAAAATAAGGAAAGGGTATAATCTAGAAGAAGAACAAGAAGACAACTAAAAAATAAGATTATTTCCTTACACTCTTTGCCTTATATAGGATTACAAAATTAACTTCTTCTCAAAAAAAATAAAATAATAATATGTATTCTTTGTTTTCTTTCTCAAATAAAGTTCACTTTTAATTTATTACAATAACTTAAATAAAGATATACATAAACAAAATTTAAAATTCAAAAATATCATGATAATACATCTTTATCCATATTCTAACCTAGGATTATCTGATAACAATCTTAGCTTTACAATTTTTAAAATGAGCTAGCACTAGAGATAGAGCCTCACTATTTGGAATAATTAAATTTCCTGCATGTCTCATTCATGTTAGCAGCTCTTCATTAATTTCCTCCACTTTCTTTTAAAAATTTGAAAATTCTCTTTAAAAATTGATTAGAGATACAAACATATTCTCCAATTTTCCCATTATATTACAATCAATACTATCCTTTTTGGATAGATCTTCTAAGATCGTATCTTTGGAATATTTCTTCACCATGGTAACATTTGATAATCTATCTTCATCATTATCCAAAATATCAGCCTCAATAGCCAAGAAATTGATTCTAAGATCAAGCAAGATGGAATCAGATATTATAGAAATTCTCTTGAATTCAAGAAAAAATTCTTTAAGACCATAAAATTCTATGATTTTTTTTCAAACCATATAGGGGTTTCATTCTCATCAAATTTTTTGTATTTCTTCTCAATGATTAAAATATTTATAGTATTTTTTATTAGCTTTTAAACTTCCTCAATTAATAATTTATAGGCACCATCATCCCTCTTAGTTACTTGAGTGTTAGCATAAACTTTTATTTTATTAATATTTTCATATATATTTATAGCCTCCTCTGTGAAAATTCTATTACAATTACTGATTATTAATCTCCTATCTATATAGATTATTTGACTATCAAAAATTAATTGGACAAATTGTCCCTGGGAAAACCCCAAAGGGAAAACTATTTTTGCAAATGAGAAATTTTATTAAACTTCAGCAAATCAAATAATACATAAATTGCTTTCCTCTTACTAGTAGAGCTTCGACAATATTATTCTCCAAAAATTCTTCCCTTAATTTCTCCTGTTGAAATTCCACTATTGTTGTCTCCAATGCTATCACTGTGCCCTTGCTATCACTGCAAAACTATTTTCTATCACTACAAATATTTTTCAAGTGTGTATTCTCCAAATGCCCATTGATCCCCTTTTAAACTCTCCTCATTGAAAAACCAATGGCCACAATTTAATCTCAATTAATGGTTGAGATTAATTAGACTCTAACAAACCCTAAATATTTTTTGGGTTTGGAGACACCGATCCAAGCTACATAAATGAACACTCCCTCTTAGTGAGGAAGGTGTTCTACATGTGAACCATAGATTTTTGGCACCCTAATCCTTCCTAGAATTTCTAGGGATTTTCACCTAAAAGGAGAAAGAAGGGCCAAAAGATCTATCTAGGTTCACTCAAATTATGCAATGTATGATGTTATTTAGACTAAATGGAATGAATTTAAATGCAATTGGATGATCTATTTAATTGAAATTTATGAATGTAAAACCTAAGAATTATGCAATGTTGGAAAACACAATGTGATATGCTAACATGAATTAAGAATGAACAAATGCAAAACATAATAGAAAAAGGCTGATTCAAAGTGCACCTGAGCAGAGAATGGAGAATCTGGAATATTCTGAATGCTTTTTGATATTACTGAAAATCACTAGTGGGACTCATTCACAACTGATGGTGAATCAATCTTGCTTCTGATGAAAATTGTCAGAAACTACTTTCTAAGTGTCGGGATCTGGAATCTGAAAAAATCTAGATTTCCAGCCTTAAGGTGAGACTCATTCACCACTGATGGAAAATCAGTCCTCTCTTGAAATTATGAGAAATCGAGGGACAATTCTACAACACCAGATCTGAAGTTGACTGCTTGTCGGGTTGACGAAGTCAATCCTCTAGAAAATGGACACAATGTCTTCTCCAAGCTTGAAATAGGTTATGATTGACTTGAAACAATTTTTTGACTTCTTTTTCACTTTTCAACACCTATATACTTGACAAATTTGCATACACAACACATGCACAAAGGGGGAAAATGGTTAACGGTTAGGGCAAAGGGATTTTCATTGGTCTAATCTCACTTTGGTAATCAAACCCTTAATGAAATGAGAGAGAAAGATAAACTAATAACATGAAAATTCTATCAACTTACCAAACCCTTGCTGAAGAAAATCTAAAGATGTATCAATGGTTGCCTTTGAATGCTTGATTGATACTTGATTAGATGATACAAAGTGCTCAAATGCTAATTGAATGGAAATATTTCTTGAATGAGTTATGAGATTGTTGGGGGGTTTAAAATGAGGAGAGAAACACATATTTATACACACTTGTGCCTTAGTAACCCAATGATACGTCATCATAGGCTGACATAAGGTGATTTTAAATAAAAACCCAAAACAAAATTTGAAATATTTTGAATTTTGAAATGTTTTACAACACCTTCATAAGATGCCATAATTTGAATTTTAAGAACCTAATGTGAATGTTTAAGCCACATTACATCAATAAATTGGAGCAAAATGGACCAAGCATCGAGCGGAATGGCCTAAAAGACCATGGAAATGATAAGGGGCCATTTTTCTATGACACATCTAGCCCCCACTTTAGTGAGAGGATGAACTTGCTTCAAACTCACACTAAAGTAGCTATGAATATCTAGAGAGAGGTTTCAATGTACTTACATTAGCAAGATGGAATGACAACGATCAAGGGGGATGATCAAGTCCCCAGGATGAAGATCCCATGGAAAACTAAGCATAATAACAAAGGAATACACATGATGGTGAAAAAAGAATGAAAGCTTCAATTGTCTATCCAACTAGTTGTGGATAAGATCTAGCCATTTGTTTGAAAAATAAAAAGCATAATCACTCTGGGGTGACATAACTCATGGAGGTCCGCTAGGTGAGAAGACCCAAGAAGGTGAAGTACATACACTAGTTGGCATGCACCCACAAACACATAGGTGGTTATGGGGAAATTTGTGCCGTTGAATGGGCTTCCTACTCAACCATATCAAAGTTATAGCACCTAATAACTTTAACAAGGAACCATAAGGGAAAATGATGGTTCATGCTTCATGATACAAGAAAAGCTTCATATGCTTAATATTCATGAACAAAGAGCAAGGTACCATAGGCATGCAATTTGTATTATACAAAGTGGCAAAAATGTAAAATTTAAAAATGCAAAAATGTAAAATGTAAAAGATGTTCAAAGGAGTCTTGTTAAGTTCATGCAAGGTCTATCACTTATGGAACATTGTGTCTAATGTCTCCAAGAGAGGACCAATCAAAGAATAGAATATTCACAACTTAGGGGATGTAGTGTGTTGCATCAAGCCACCAAGAGGAATGGAATATGCTATGATAGATCACACTTATGAAGGAAATCACACCCAATGTCATCCACAAAGTGACAAAAACATCATATGAAGTGACAAGGCTACACTAGGAACCAAGAATGCAAAATGAAATAAGGCCAATGTATTGCCCACCACTTTAAATAAATTGTTACACATCGTTATATGAATAATTACTTTAAAGTAGCAAGGAAAATAAAATGCAAAGAGAAAACAAGACATGAGAGCCAACTTGGAAATCCCTTATGCCAAGTCATACGTTTCTAAGTTAGGCTGCTTCATGTAAACAAAAAGGAAAACTAAAGAAAAAGGAGTTTCCCCACAGAAAAGAACACAACAAACACATAAGGGATCTATGGATTTGGGGTCAGTATGTTCATTGCTACAATGTTTTTATGAAAGAGCTTAGAACTATCATCATTCCCCAAATACACAGAACTAGAAGAATGACACAAAGAGAGCAAAAAAAAAAGAAAAAGAAAGTTCATTTTGGGTCAACATGGAAAAGCCATTTCGATCTCAACGCTTTGCATCATCCCTAAAAGGAAAAAACAAGCGAAAAGAAAATGTAAAGGAAAAAGAAAAGAAAAAAAAATTGGGTCTTGATGAAGAAGACATTTCGGTCTCAATGTCTTGCATCATCCCCAAAAGGAAAACACAAGAAAAGAAAAAGTGAAAGGAAAAGGGACCTTTTGGGTCAACATGGAAGATACATAGGGCATCTCTATGCTTTGTATCATCCCCAAAAGGACAACACAAAACAAAAGTGAAAAAGAAAAGAAAAAGGGACCAATTGGGTCAACATGGAAGAGACATAGGGCATATCTACGCTTTGTGTCATCCCTAAAAGGATAAAAACAAAAAAAAAAGTGAACAAGACCATGCACAACATAGAGAAGAATATAGGTACAAATAGAAGAAGTGTACAAAGAGAGGGAACATCAAACACACATGATGGGGGAACACGATGTATTCATGAAAAAGAAAAAGAAAAAGTAAAATAAAATGCAAAAGACTAGCAAGGAAAATGCAAGTCAACCATCTAACAAGCCATCCACTTCCAGTCATGTTCAGTGTATTATGAGGGCGGTTGACTATCCAAAGGAGAAATTGTAAGTGTCGAACTACAAGATGTACCAAGGTCTTCACTTGGTATGGAATATTTATCATTTAAGTTTATTGTAGATGAAAATAATGAGTTTAGATCATTATGCACTTCTTCATCTATTTTGTAATTTCCTAGTCATCATCATCATCAAGGTTGATTAAAATGGGAGGACGAAGGGTTATATCCAAGGAAGGATGTAGAAAAAGTTGTGGTTTTTAGATTGGTTCATTTTGTTGTGAGGGCTAAACTGTCTTGTCTTGTGGTAGGTCAAGGGGAAGAGGTTGATCATCTATTGCTTCTGCCAAAGTTGGAGGTTGGGTTTCATTGTTTTCTTCCATTCGAGACTGATGAGCAAGGAGACAACGACGATGCTGATGCTCCCTAGCACCGCAGTTTCGTTTAATTTTATTTTGGAGTTGTTGAGGGGTAAGAGTGGGTTGATCCATCAGAGGTTCCTTTTCTTCCAGAGGGGGAAGAACAGAAGAAACTAAAGAAGATAGGTCAATCACTTTCTCTTTAGCTTTATACACTTGTTTAATGCGAGGAGGCATGACAGGATTGGTTTCATTTTCTCTTGGTTGTTTAAATGAAGAAGGGGAAGTGTTTATGGGTGGTTGGTCATGATGTGTGGTTTGTTCAATGTCAGATTAAGGCTAAAGCATGGTTTCATCTAGGATGGGAGGATTGGAAGTGGATGGGGACATGTTACGAAGAGATAATTCGACTATGCATTTGGCTTTGAACTTTTGATAGGCTATGAAGAAGAATTCCTTATGAGGAGTGATGGGCTCCATAGGTTCAAGCCAAAAGGGTTCTAGGGAAAAATTACCTTTAGAGTAAAATGGATTAAAGCCACTATGGTTTATGGTAAATATTTCATTTCCATGTGGAAACTTCAAACATTTGTGAACAATAGAGGGGACCACTTTCATCAAGTGAAGCCAAGGGTGGCCTAGCCATAGATGAAATTGATCTGATTGTGAAATAATAGAAAATATTACCCCCAAAGTTTTAGGCCCTACTTGTAATGGGAGTAAAATAGATCTGATCATAGGGCACAAAAACCATTATGTTTTTTAATCCATGTAGTTGGTTTATTATAGTCATCTTGATACAACTCATGTAATACTAAAAATTCTTCTATGATCACATTCTCACCATAGGCGAGATCTATTAATATCCCATTGGTGGGCTTATCATAGATTCGGCCAGCTATGTAAAGAGGACCATCAAGAAGCTTTTTAAGTATATCTTTGGAAGACAAAGTGATATCAAGATTTTGGTTGGTTGGGCCCTTACGAGGGATAACGTCTATCGTACCCACAAGTTCATCCATATGATTAACTTGGGTATCATTTGCAGTTATATCATGTTTTTCATTATTTGTATCAATTCTCATGACTTGAGGGTTTGAAGGTTCACTAGCCTTGACAAATGAAATATTTTTTTAGGCATGGGGTTGGTGAAAATTTGTAAATTCTAGTTAGGGGGTGCAACAGACTTATTGGCTTGATCATTGGCACCTGCAATGGACAAACGACCTGAATCAATGAGGTCTTGAGCTAAGTGTTTTAGATGCTTCATTATTTGGTGTCATGGCCATTTTGGCGATGAAAATGGTAGTAATAATTTGGTTTAAAGTTGGGTGCTAAAGGCTTGGTGGTTTCAAGTGGTTTAATGGTAGGAAAAGTGAGCATTTGTTATTGGAGCAATTGGTTCATTGTATTGTGGAGGGTATTAGGTAAGGGAGTACATTATCTCTTCGGGTCCCCATAGGTATAGGGCACCACTGCTTTAATAGCAGCCACTTGGTTTGGAACAAGTTCGGTTAGTTGTAGAGAAGGTAGATTGAACTGTAAAAAGCCTCGATTCGGTTTTCTAAAGTTTTGTGCATTGTTTTGGTTGTTTTTCTCAAGTTTGTCAGCTCAATTAGAAGTGGAATTTGAATCACGAATAGAAACTAAGTTCCTATTATCACAAAGGGTCATGCATAAATGCATGAACAAAGGGAATTTAATCATAGTTAACTTATCTTGAAGGTGAGTGCACAATTTTTTGATAAACATCTTCTATAGTTGCTCCATTTGAAAGATGAAGACTCTTGTCTGCATTGGCAAAGGTAAGGATATTTCTGCTGATAAGGTTCATGTTAGTTCTCCTGATGAGGATGTCGTTGTGGGGAAAGGGACTAAGAAATTTGACAGAGAGGATGTTGATGTGATGGGTTCAGCTCGTGATAGCGCTAATGTGTTGTTTAAACTTTTTAAGTGGTTCTTCCATGAGATTAACATGACTAATGTTAGAATTAGAGGTATTGCTAGTAAGGGTGATGATCCTTCTGTCCAAATCCAAATTGATGATCTGATGGACTCTCTTAATACTGTGGCTAATACTGTGGTGGAGGAAACCATCAATTTGAAATAGAACTTGGAAGGGAGAATCTTATCCCTTGAGGATAAAATTGATAAAATGTGGAATGTTGTGATGAAGAGTGGAGATATCCCTAAGGTTTTGGCCATATCTGACTCTGCCAATGTGATCTCCCCTGTGATTACTACAAAAAAGAGAAAGGATATTGTGTCTGCTAATGATACTGATGCTCTGGGTAAGCTGTTGGATGTGGATTGTGCTAGTGAGAAGAGTGGTGTTAAAGGTAGTGTTTTGACTGGTGAGGTAATAACTGGTGGGTCAGGGACCAAAACTAGAAACAAAATGAAAGCTTAGGGCGAGGCCTCTGGTTTAGAGGTGTCTGATACTATGGATAATGTGTAGAAGATGGTTGCTAGTGAAATGGAGGCAGTTGAGATTCTGAACAATGCATAGTGGTTCTGGCTGTCTGCCTTCTTTTTGGCTGCATGTTGGCTGTTGGTTCATTGTCATTGGGTTGATTGTTGTGTAATGTTGTTTTCTATTTTATCAGCTACTTTATTTTGTAAAGGGTTTTGAGCCCCTTCAAAACCTATTTTTTACCTCCAATCAAAATGATAAATGAAGTCAATGACTTTTTCATCGGTATTTTGTTTACAACACATTAAATCAGTCATTTTTTTCTTAGGAGTCATGTTGACTTGGAAATGACTTATGAAGGCATCTACAAGTTCATTGAATGATCAGATGGAGTGATTGGATAGGTTTGAAAACCACTCAAATTGAGTGTCTTTCAAGGTCCTAGGAAAAAGTTTGGCTAGTAGCTTATCATCGAGGAGAAAGTCACTACACAAGGGTGTATAAGCATTGACATAATTAGTAGGGTCTCCTTTACCCCCGTATTTCTCAAACCTAGGAATTTCAATTCCTTGTGCTATATGTGTGCATAAAATATCTAAGGATAATGGGCTACTATGAACATGGTATGTTGGTGGATCATTTTGACTTTGGCTAATGGTGGAGAGTTGTTGTTGCATGGATGAAACTATGTTAAAGAGTTGTGTAATGATGGGATCAGTGTAAGGGGTATGAGGTGGAAGGGAAAATGGAGATGGGGTGTATGTAATGGCAGGGGAAGTGAAAGGGACACTAAGAGGGGTGAAGGTGGAAGAGGGAACATGCAATGCCACAAAAGAACTTGGAATGCTGGTCGAAATTGGGAAAGAAGGAGCCATGTGACTAACCTGTTGTATATTTGTAACTTGAGGAGTGGTATAAGTTGGTATGGATGCTATGGTTGAATGGGGAGTAATGTGAGATCCTCCTTAGCTTGCAACTATGTTTGTTGATTGGGATGTGGAAGGAGCATGTTTATTGTATATCTAGGCTATTTGTTTCTTAACTTGCAAACAATCATCACTTTCAATCAAACAGTGAAGGTTTTCTATTGCAGATATGGCAGTGGTGGAAATTTTTTCAAGAGACAAGTCTTGTTATAAATGTGCAAATATTCATGAATAATAATGACCTTGTCTTGCGAAAGGGAATTGTTTTGTGTGTCAACATTCATTGGATGGAAAGGGGAAGGCATAGAATTGGTATTATCAATGCCTAATGCACCATTTTCCATACTAGGAGTAGAAGCTCTTGAGATCCCAAGGTCCACAAAGAAAGTGCTATCGCGGGAAGCCACGAGTCTAGAACTTCGTCTGACTAAAGTATTATCAATGGGGCACCAAACACTCATACAAGTACCACAAAAGATGGGTGAATGTAAATGCAATGTAATCTAGGAGTGCAAAATGAAAATAACAAAAAATTTGCAAATTGAAACAGAGAAATGACAATAGAGAACAAAAATGCATGAATTACCTAGAAAAATGCTTGAAAATGTATAATGAAATGTGCAAGTGGATTGATTCGACCAAGGTAGTGAATGAGTCCAACTATGATTTTTGTTTGTGTTTTTCAAAAAAATTAAAATGATTTAAATGTTTTTCAGATGCCAATGAAGGATGTAGATGCAATTTTTTAGTTTTTTAAATGATATGTAATGTAAAAATGAAATCTAAATGAGTCTTTCACTCATGCAATATGAGAAACCCTAGGATGCAAAAAAAAGACAATACCTTAATTGAATGTTGATGCAAATAAAGTCTAGGATACAATATGCAATAGAAATCATAAATGTAAAGTGTTCAATATGCAGGTTCACCAAAACGAACTGTAGATTTTTGGCACCTTAATCTTTCCTAGCACTTCTAGGTTTTTCACCTAAAAGGAGAAAGAAGGGCCAAAAGATCTAGCTAGGTTCACTCAAATTATGCAATGTATGATGTTATTTAGACTAAATGGAATGAATTTAAATGCAATTGGATGATCTATTTGACTAATTATGAATGTAAAACCTAAGAATTATACAATGTTGGAAAACACAATGTGATATGCAAACATGGATTAAGAATGAACAAATGCAAAAGAAAATAGAAAATGGTTGATTCAAAGTGCACCTGGGCAGAGAATAGAGAATCTGGAATATTCTAAATGTTGTCTGAGATTACTGAAAATCACCAGTGGGACTCATTCGCCACTGATGGCGAATCAATCCTACTTCTAATGAAAACTGTTGAAAACTAGTTTCTAAGTGTTGGGATCTAGAATCTGAAAAAATATGGAATTCCAGCCTTAAGGTGGGACTCATTCGCCACTAATGGTGAATCAGTCCTCTCCCAAAATTTTGAGAAATCGGGGGACAATTCTACAACACCAGATCTGAAGTTGATTGCTTGTCAGGTTGACGAAGTTATTCCTGTAGAAAATGGACACAATGTCTTCTTCAATCTTGAAATAGGTTATGATTGACTTGAAATACTTTTTTGACTTCTTTTTCACTTTTCAACACCTATATACTTGACAAATCTGCATACACAACACATGCACAAAGGGGAAAAATGGTTAAGGGTTAGGGCAAAGGGATTTTCCTTGGTCAAATCCCACTTTGGTAATCAAACCCTTAATGAAATGATGAAATGAGAGAGAAAGATAAACTAATAACATGCAAATGCTATCAACTTACCAAACCCTTGTTGAAGAAAATCTAAAGATGTATCAATGGTTGCCTTTGACTACTTGATTAATGCTTGATTAGATGATGCAAAGTGTTCAAATGATAATTGAATGGAAAGATTGCTTGAATGGGTTATGAGATTGTTGGGGGGTTTACAATGAGGATAGAAACACATATTTATACACACTTGTGCCTTAGTAACCCGATGATACCTCATCACAGGCCGACATAAGGTGATTTTAAAGAAAAACCCAAAAGAAAATTTGAAATATTTTGAATTTTGAGCAAAGAGGGACTCATTCGCCACCCATGGCAAATGGGTCCCACCTTGGACTTGAATGTGGCTGTCGGGAATTAAGTCACATTTACTGTTGTTTATCGGGTTTACATTCAAAAACACACTTAATTAAGCCTTATAAGGGCATAAATGGTTCAAATAAAGCATAAGGAAGGTGTAAATAGTGAAATTATGCCCTAAAAAGCGTGAAATCTTGTTACAAGACTTTACAACACTTCAAAATAGGACTTGATGATGAATAAAAAGATGATTTTTAGGTGAATTGTAATGAATAGAGTCCAAAAAAGTGTAGAAATGTTTTACAACACTTCACAACACCTTTCCAAGATGCCATAATTTGAATTTTAAGGACCTAATGTGAATGTTTAAGCCACATTACATCAATAAATCAGAGAAAAATGGACCAAGCATTAAGAGGAAAGTCCTACAATACCATGAAGATGACAAGGGTCCATTTTTCTATGGCACAACATGACACCCAACATATCTCTAAAGAAGATGAATTTCTCCTTCCTCAATGCCTTTGTCAAAATGTCTGCTACCTGCTGATCTATAGGTATATACTGTAGTTGAACAATCCCCCGCTGTACATAATTCCTGATGAAATGGTACTTGATGTCTATATGCTTAGACCTATCATGAAATACTAGATTCTTAGACAACTTGATGCAACTCTGATGGTTGTAGTGTATCACAGTAGTCTCAACCCTCTGACCAAACAAGGCTACCAACAACTTCTGAAGCCATATAGCATCACAAGTCACCATGCTAGCTACTATGTATTCTTCCTTTGCAAAACTCAAAGCAACTGACTTCTACTTCCTATTGTACAAAGAGACAACTCTTGATCCCAAGCTAAAGAAAAACCCTAAAGTGATTTTCCTGTCCATTGTACTACCTGCCCAATCTGTGTCAGTATAGCCTATCAACCTGATACCATCACCTCAAGCATATCTAATCCCATACTTGATTATATATCACAACACATGCTTTGTCGCTATCCAATGTACTCTCTTCTACTCAACCATGAACTGACTAAGAGAGTTTACTGCTAAGGATACATTTGGCCTAGTGTTGACCAAATACATGAGAGATCCAATCAACTATCTGTATAAGGTGGGATCTACATCCTTCTCCATGGATGTTTCTACCTTCTTCCAATTTGTGATTGTGAACCCCTTTCTAAACTTGCATAAATAAAATGAACAAATCACATTTGTAGATCAAAATGCAAGGTTAGCACAAAATTTCCCCATAAAATCCATCTGCATTGTTAGAAAACAAGGAAAAGGATGATATAATTGAGCAAATACAAACACAAATAACTATCCCTATTCTAAAACAAGACAAAAACTTGATCTTCTGGGGGGATTGGTGCTATTGTGGAAAATAGCCCTTTCCCAACCCCTTTAGATAAGATAATGTGATGAAACTGCTTTGAGGATGGTATAATGAAGAGCAAAATTAGTTCTCAAACCAAGAGAGTAACTTTGCATGTAAAATGTGGATGAGTTGATGGAGATTAAGGCCTTTATTTATAGATTTTCTTGATGAGAGATTGGCCAAATGGGTGAATGTGGGACTAAAGATCCACCAATGATATGAGGACACTTGTCATCTTGTGAGTGGTTGATGCATGTGCAAGATTTGGGAAATGTGCCCAAGAGGGGGAAATTTCAAATTTGAAATGAGAGTTAATGTTGAGTTTGACTTGTTCAAGGGACATGTAAGACCTATTAAATGCCTTGTTGGATGTACCTTTCAACTTGGTTTTGAATTCAAATTTGAGGGAAGATGCCATGTTGAGTGAAAATGTTGATTTAAATAAATCAATAAATTGATTTATTTGTGCAAGTGAGATTATCTAGAGAATCCAGGTGATTAGGATTAGCATTTAATCATGGTTAGACTAGCTTAATGATGATTAGGTGAGTTTGACCTCTTTGACTTAGATATTTGATTTATTTAAATAAAAAAAGGAGAAATATGAATTTTGAGACTTAATTAAATAAAGTGATGGTTTATTTAATTAAATGGATGATGCAAGATAAAGGTTGAATGATTTATGAGAGATGAAATGTTATTATTTGATTAAACCATTGGATTGACCTGTATGCATATTTTGCGTGTCTACATTTTGCCCCTCTTTGAAGCAATGTACTTGTTATGTTGGTTCAAAGAATAATCTTACTGCAATCAAAATTCAAAAAATTTCTAATTTTTCGGATGCCCCAGCAAAAAGTACACTGGTACATCGCCCCCTCGAGAGATTGAGCAAAAAGATTCTATTTGAGGGTCGATCTCACGATAAAGAGGTTCAAGATGGATGGTTATGGGTGATGATGCAAATGAGATGGTGATGTGATAATGCCTATATGATTATATATTAGATGTATGATTTATGCAGATGCTTAGACTAACAGATCTATATGATGATGATGCAAATGATGTGATTATGTGAAATGATTGATGTTTCCTATTATGAATGATATGAATGATATGCCGACTGCTGATGGTTTGTGGATGCAAGATGTATGTATGATGGATGCATTGGTGATGATGATGTTAGTGTGGAAACGAGATGATGACAAGAGGATCCCACAAGTCCATGATCTGACGAGACTTTATGATGATGATGATGATGATAGATGATAATAGATGGATGATTTTCTTATCAAAGATTAGGATTTTAAAAGGGCTACTTACCTTATGTTTGATAACACACGTAGGCATGATGCATCAAGGTAAAAAGAACCAGGATGGCATTGTACCTAGTGTGATGGACTTTGACTCAAAAAATAGATAGGAGTATCCTTGTTCACACTTGACATATGGAAACCTTGCTAGGACGTACCTAACAAAGCAAGTATTCACCAAGTTATTTTATAAGAACATCCAACAAGCACAACAGACAAAAGGTAATGATCGTTGCCCCATTCCTATCTCTCTAAATCCTTCGTTCGGATATCATCGAGAGGTCCTTGGAATGAGCACAATAAGATAAATCAAAAGAAAAGATCAAGTATGCAAACAAGCCAATGTTCTTCATACCATCAGCTAGAGGGATGTGTTTTGATAGGATAAGAATCCAAGGTGATATCAAAAATGATGCCCATTGTCAAAACGATATATCCTAGGACATGCATTGTATATGATGATGATGGTTTGATAAGTTGATTGATAGGCTGTTGATATAAGGTCGATTGACATATTTGTGAATGATCAAGATTTTGATTTTGTGTATAAAGGTTTGTTGTTTCAATTTTAATTTTACGATTGAAGATTGATTTTGTTGCTTGCTATGATTGTTTATGTTTGTGTTGCCAAAGGATGAAGGTGATGATCAGTTTATTATGGATGATTGATTATTGCGGGTGAAACTGAAATGAGACGGATGGATTTTTTCAAATATTTGGATGTTTTTGATGTTTTTGAAATGTTTTGAGGTTGTTTTGGGTTTTGGTTTTTCAAATGTTTTCATTTTTTATTTTTTCATATGTTTTTGGATTTTGTATTTTTTGAATGTTTTTTTTTATTTTGATGTTTTTCAAATGTTTTTGTGATTTTGATGTTTTGGGGGCTGATCAAAGATTAGCCTTGCCTACGTTTAAGCTCAGAGATGACGTAGTTCAAATTCCAATGTTTTTGATGTCTTTTTGACTTTTTGAGTGTTTTTGGATTTTTATATGTTTTGGATGTTTTTGGATTTTCTGATTTTTTTGGATTTTTGCATGATTTTGGCAATTTTGATATGGAAATGTGTGATGATACCCATGCTCTATTTGGGGATTTTCTAAAAACCAAGCTAAGGTTGATTGATCAGATTGATGGATTGATGATGATGATAACTTTGTTGAGGATACACAACAATGGAAGGATTTGATTGATCAAGATTGATGATGATAACATTGTTGAGGATGCACAAAAATGCAAGGATTGATGACGATAACATTATTGAGGATGCACAACAATGCAAGGATAGTGTTAAGCAACACAATGATCAAGAATGATATCCCAAGATTATGGATTGATTGGATTCGATTGATCAGGATTGATGACGATAACATTGTTGAGGATGCACAAAAATGCAAGGATAGTGTTAAGTAATACAATGATCGGGAATGATATCCCAAGATTATGGATTGATTGGATTCGATTGATTAGGATTGTTGAAGCTTGGTTTGGAACAAAAGATGTTTGGGATGATTTGACGTGATGTTTGAAGGGTGTGTTAGATGCAACTGATATTGATTGTTTGGATCGATGTTCGATGAAAAATGAAGACTTCCTAGGAATGTCTTCTCATCAAAATATGCCATGGGCTAGTGATTTGGAATTCTGGATGACAAATGCTTGACCAATTTGATTTCACGTTTGCCAATGTTTGGATCACCACATAAGTTAGAGGACATAGACCAAGATTTATTCTTCAAGTAAGATGTACATATCTTTCCCTAATGTCTAGCAATGTATGGAATGTGATGGGATGGATGCTCGGATAGGTGTATGGATGGATGGATATGGTAAGCACGCAAAGGATGCCAAGGATTATCTTGCGATAAGATAAGGTGTTCAGATAACGAATGCTCATTGGATAATGCTTCATGGCTCAAATAATGATGCATAACTTAGATAACGTTAGATAGGATATGATCAATAAAAATGACCCATGTCAAGATTATTACCATAAGCAAGTGTAAAGTGTGCTGCAAAATTTCATCAAGATCAAGATAACTTGGATGATGGATGCAAATGGATGAAGATGGATTAAATCAATGGTTTATGGATGAATAGATTTATTATGGTTGAGACGAATGGAATGTTATATTTATTACGGATGGGACATAATGTTGGACTTTATTATGGATGGGATGAAATGCTTTCA
This sequence comes from Sequoia sempervirens, assembly GCA_007258455.2. Classification (NCBI taxonomy): domain Eukaryota; kingdom Viridiplantae; phylum Streptophyta; class Pinopsida; order Cupressales; family Cupressaceae; genus Sequoia; species Sequoia sempervirens. Next base: position 27,921 of record VDFB02331904.1, read on the forward strand.
CCTGAAGTGGCACAAGTAGATGCTCTATTCTACTCACGACGCCTGTTTTCCAGGTTTTCGTCATGGTCTTTCCCAAACCGCAGCACATGCGGTTTTCACTGAGGACGATTTTTTTTTTCTTTACTATTTTCAATCCTTTTTCTATTTTATTTTTTTTGGATTTTCATATTTTTTGATTTTTTTGTATTTTTCTGAAAGATTTAAAGCTCATGTTGAACCAGCTAGTGGTGTTGATGTAGATGCCCCTATCATAATGTGCCATCGATATCCTACTCAAAGAAGTTGCTTTGCTAAGATACGTGCACTTGAATACAACTTTTGGGATTCCTGATCTGCTTTGTCGATACCAGAGTTGACTTTGTTTTTGTGCACACATTGTGATAGGGTGCCTTATAAATCCTTATGATGAAGGGTCGTTGCCAATACATGGTCAATTTGAGAATTAGATATCATGCGTGGAGGCATGGATGGAGTGTGTTTAGGGATAAAAGATGGATTGGTTGATAGTTTGGAACCTTTGACTCTCTGAACTTGGGAAGATGAGCAATGATGGGTGGATACTGAACTGTGCATGGAATTAGGACCAATTGCTTGATACACTTTGTATGTCACTTGAAAAGCCTTCTTTTTCTTTTGTGGACGTCTTTGATGGATATATTTCCCTTTTTGATTTTGTCCCATAGTTTCTTTGACTAATGGAGTTTGATAGGGATGATCTTTCTTTGCATTCTTTGGTATCCATTTGTATTTGATTTGTCCATTATGCTTCTCAGCTTCTTTTTCTTTGATAACGTTCTTCATACTTTGATTCAAATCTTTCTTTCAATGTTGGTCCCAATTCATGGATGGGGTGATGGGTGGATGAAGATTCATGACATGGCTGGTTGTAGTATTGACACTAGTTTCATCATAAGGATTCTTCATGATCCCTATGTTTACATATGCTTGAGACATAGTTGCCCCCAGTGTGGTGGTAGTAGTACCTTCATGCTTTTATTTTGCTTGTTCTAAGAGCTCTTGTTCAGAATGCATTCTTTGATCAATTATCACTGTAGATGACGTTATTTCCATTTGCTGCTCTGCTAACTCTGGAATATCCTGTTCTATCTGACTTATTTCCTTGAGTGGATAATGCTGGATATCTTTATTCATCATTTCCTCAGTTTGAGTTTGGGACATATCTGCTCTTGATGTTGACAACTCTGTTTGACTGTATGAATCAATAACATGATCTTTTTGTGTAATAATATCAAGAGTAAAGGAATCATGTTCTAAATGAAGATCATCTACATGTCTATCCACAGAAAGCATCTCATGGGTAGATGGAGGAGTAAGTGCTATGTGGATATGATCATCTTGTGTGGATAGGAGAATATCCATTAGATCATTGTAGTATCTTGGAGATACAAATTCTTGATCTTGAATGATTTCAGAGTTTCTTTTGACATGCCTTGGATCAAGTTCTTGACATGGGTCAGTTTCAAAGGATGGATTGCTTATAAAAGGTTCTTGGATGTCATCATTAGACATGCTAAGTGGTTCAATATCCTCAAGTGTCGAGTTTAGGGTTCCTTTGGTATATGTAACCATGAGGTCAAAGGGTGTCAACATGTCTTAGAACGGACCATTGCTAGACCTTGGTGAAAGACGTTGATCATGCTTTAGAATGAATTCTTGAGATATGTCCTCTAACTCATGAGGCAATGTAGAGACATTTTCAACATGATCATAGGTGAATGGATCATGCATTATGTCAATAGGATCAAATAATCCTAACACTCCTTGAAATAGATCACTAGAAAGTGGCTCTTGATGTATGGTGAGTTGATCATCGGATGAGGTAGAAACATCTTCAAGGTGCTCATTGATGGAGAGATCTTGATCATTGTTTTCAATAATTGTGGTGAGGGGATTTCCAATTTTTTCAACCATAAAGTCAAATGATGTTGACATTTCTTGGATTGGATCATTGTTGCATATCGTTGGTGGATTTTTATCATGATTGAAAAGTGACTCCTGACATATGTTGATTTGATCATTGGATGAAGTAGACACAACTTCAAGGTGCTCAGTGATGGATTGATCTTGATCCTTGTTCTCAATAGTTATCATTTTTTGTGTTTGTGCTTGTGTTTGTTGGGTAGCTTGAGAGGCTTGGGTAGCTTGAGAGGCTTGTTGCACTTGTTGAGCTTTTCTTACTTGTTGCATGGCTAGATATTGTTGGATGGCCTTTTGGTAGGCCTGATGAGCTTTTAGCACAATGTTATATTGTCTTGCTGCGTTTGGTTTTGGTGGTAGTGGTGGTGGAATTGGGATCATGTTGGATGTAGTGACAAGTGGTTGAGATACGCTTGGAGCGATCATGGTAGTGAGGGGTTGAGATGTGATGGGTTTGATCAAGGTGATAGGAATGGTCAGAATGACCAAGGTGATAGGTCTTTGGGAGACCATATTTTGATTTGTTGGGATTGATGTTGTCATTTGATTAGATACCATCCGTTGGTGTGATGTTAATGGTATATTCAAAGGATTTGATGTGATGGCTTGATTGGTGTTAAGTGGATTGATTTGGATGGAGTGATTGGTGCTAGGTAAAGGGGGAATCCCTAAACCAAGGAATGATGTTGATATGGGTAATGGTGATGGAGATGTCTCTTGGCGCAATGACTCAACTATTTTGGTAAGTGCAGCAATTTGATCTTGCCAAATTTGATCTTGATTTCAATCTTGACTCCCTTGATATAGTTGATTTGGCTTTTGTTTAAGCAGATTTGGAGTGTGTACTTGTGTTTGATTTTGGACAATGTTCTGATTGGGGATGACACTCAGATTTGGCATGATAGGTTGAAATTGACCATTGTTCATCTTTGGAATATTCATATGATTTGCAAATGTATCCATCCCAAGTTTTCTAGATTCATGTTTCAAAAACTTGTGCTTGGTACATTCTCATTTGGCTTGTAGGGATTTGGTGGGATGACGTTGTTCGTTTGAAGGCTCATGCTTTGTTTGTTTGGTTGATAGACTTGTAGGTTTGGATTTAGATCTACCATTGGGAAATGTGTTCCAATCTTTGATTTGGGCATACTCACACTTGTTGTGCCATTGACATTTGTAGAAGGTAATTATCCCATGTATTGATTGTATAAGTGTGAGTGTTGATAATCAATCGGTGTTGTAAGGCTTTGAAAGTTAAATTGATTTGGATTACTCATGATGTATGGATCAAGTTTTTATTCCATGTTCTCCTTGTGTTTTGACCTTGTTGCAAAAGTGACCTCTAAGGTTCTTAGGACTAATGACAAGATGAAGGATGAAAGGTGTAAATGATATGCGTGATGAATGTTTAGGAACTTTGGATCAAGGCTAGACTTAGGGTTTTATTTTGATTGGTTTTATTTGGATAATGAACTTGTAAACCCTAAGATGTAAGATGTGATCTTAGGATGAACTTTTCAAAGATGTGCTAATTAACTAGAGGTATGAAAAAGGATGCATTCCCATACTCCTAACTAAACAAGGTGATTTTGATTTTGATGATTTTCCTAAGTCTAGAATGATGTTTCCAAAGCTCTAAAGTTGTTTGATGGGATGAAGATGATAAATGTTTGGGATGGATGAAGTGTTTGATTTTGATCCTAAATGAACCTAAGAAGGAGATTTTTACGAGACCAAGATAGTGAAGAACATGCCTTTCTCTAAGAGTAATTCAAAATCAAAAGGACCAATGTTCACATGAAAATCATATGACCAAAAGATGCCAAGCACATGTGTGGGGTCCAATTGATTTAATCTTTGCTTAATGGATTCTTTTTACCACAAAAACACTCTTGGTTAGATTTAGGATCTAGATGTCTAATGTCTCAACTTTCCCCTTATCCCACAAAGTGTATTATGCGGAAACCAAGGAAATTTGAGGCAAGAGTTACCTAAAGTTGACTTTAGTAGAAGCAAATTGAGATGAAATCCAAATGTTTAGATGCCTCTAAGGACACAAATCCCAAGGGAAAGCAATAACATGTGAATTTTTTAAATGATATTTTCCTCTCCTAAAGGGTTTGCAATTTTCATGATTTGTTGAATGTTGGTTTTCCAATGTTTTTGATTAAAGCACTGTGTTTTCAAACAGACTCACAAGCAATATAACATCCTAGCTCAATTGGTACATTTTTCTTGGTGGGCTTGCCTCATTCCCTTTGTACAAGATATTCTTTTACATTCAACCAAGGAAAGAATATAAAGGTATGTTAAGAATGAAGTCTTAACCTCTATACTTTAACCAAGATCGGACATGGCAAGTAACTTCTTGGAATCTAAGTTCCAATGCACCACTTTGATAAACTCGCTCAATGGATCAATTGGTCACTACAAAACAAGGGTTCTATTTCAGACTTTTCATTCATGGAGATTGACTCATATGGTGAGAGTGCCCTTTCGGATCCATCTCGTGGAATCAACCGCGTGATATTGGCATTTCTTCCAATACCCACATTTATATCTCGGCTGGAAATACTCTTGGCTTTAGATTGTTACCGGTTGAGTCATTCCCTTGGGTGAGTACTTTTTCCCCAAGGTAGGCCCTCTAAGATAAACAAAAGCGAATAAACATATTCATAGTTCGATCAACCTTCATTTAGAAACACAGGGAGAACACATGCAATAAATTCATTCACACTCGCACAAGATTTTGTTCAATTTTAAACCCAAAAATGAAGTGTGAAGGAAATATTTTATGCAACTTAATGTCATCAAAAATACTTTTGGTTCTCAAGATCACCGTGAAGTGCAAGAGAAGTGCATACGCCTTTTTAATTGAAATTACTTTGCAAAAAAGATTACAAAAACACGAAAGCACTTGTTCATTTTAACTTCAAAGAAATAATGAGTTCCTTTTAAAGCACCAAATCAAGCATGAAGTTGCTTGTTCAATTTTAGTCCAAAATCAAAAAGCTAGTAAGTGTCTAAGGCTCAATTTTAACCCTTGGCAACTAAAAAATTGAAGTGTTCTTTCTTTAGAGCCTCAAAAGTGTAAGTTGATTTAAAACATAAAACTAAGGCGTATAATGTAAGCTTTAAGCATTAGAAAATGCTTTGTGTATTTTCAAGTTTCAACGCCTAATTTTCTTTGACTCCAATTTGCTTGATTCCAATGCTTGATTTCAAAATCAACCTACAAATAGTACAAAACTATCATCAATAAGAAGTATGATAAAAATTTAATGATAACTTTACAAAGATCTAAATCACACATTAATGATCTCCTAAATGTGTTTGAAGCACAACAAAGGCTACAACGATTTAAATGTTTTTTGTGTTCAAGTTGCACTCAAAACTTAAATGAAATATTAGTGAGCAAGTATCAAATTTCCTAACAAAAGATTTGAAGAAATTAGCAGGAAGATACATTTATATTGAATGCTTTCATTGTTTCATAGAAAATAAAATAGGAAGATTCAATTTTCCAAATGCCTTAATTGATTCTGACCAAAAAAAGAAAAGCTCACCTCCAATCGATATCCAATGTTTAATTTTAGTGCATAATAAAGCTTGCTTATATATTACGATTCCTCAAGTCATAAAATCAACATAGTTAATAAATGTAGATCAGTCATGTTCAATGCTGCATCTCCATGAATTTGTATCATTTGGGTGAGTACGAATGTTGCCACCTAAAAAAGATATTTTCAAGTCATATCAAGAGTAAATTCCTTTTATAGAGTAGATAAATCTAAATAAACAGTCATGAATTGATTTAGACTTCCTAATGGATTATTGACAGAGACTTATTAATCGCCCTCATAAATCCATCTACTTATATCACCCTCATAAATCTCTATTAGAACTTATTTTTCAACCCCTATGCAACCATTCATTAAATCAATCCCTGTATAACCTTTCATAAATGCAAACAACATGATTAAACACAGAAAAAGACAATATCAATGAGAAACAGCCATATAAATCGAGAAAGACAGCAATATAGTTGAGAAAAACAGATATATTAATGACCAAATCATAGACAAAGCCTGCTATTGTTTTGACAGAAATCCTCTTTGCTTACTGCATCCACATGCGTCTATACAGAAGTCATGTCTGCCTCTTTAGGGGATCCTGGTAATTTTGAGCTTCAAGGCACGTCAAGCAAAAAGACTAAACGAGATGTGCAAGGCTTTGCTTGCAATCTTTACATCCATATAAGTAACCCACTATCATTGCTATTTCCAGAGCAGTAGAAGAATAATGGAGAGCCGGACATATCACAAGAGATCATGGAGGGAGAATCAACGAAGAGGGAAGCTTTGAATAAGTTGAGAATCGTTGAACGTGGGAGCTATCAGATTCCTTATCTCGTTTATGCTCAATATCACACCATCCTTTTGCCTTGTGAGTACATCTCAGTGAGGTCCTCCAGTGAGTACCACTACATCCTTTGTAGCAATGGAGAGAATGTTAGCATCTTGCTATTTGACAATATTACTACTTGTACGGTTAAAAGTCACTCCTACTGGCGTGAATGTTAGCATCTTGCAGATATTCTAAGGAGAGGCCTGGAATAAAAAAGGATCCTAAATTGATTGAATTTTTTCTAAGGATACCCACATCAAAAACTTAGGGGTACTAAAGATCTGTAGGTAGGTAAAGTGTAGAGAACAATGTTCTCTTGATGCAAAATCGGCAATCGTATGAAATTTAAGGACTGGGGATTGGAATTGAAGATTTACAAGGATAGACTAGATTAAGAACTTGGGATTTCATCAAATTTGCAAGCGTGCAGAGTGCAGAAAACAAATATTTTTGATGGACAATGGTATAATCCTTCTAGCAAGGATTTGAAAGTAAAGCGTGTTGAATACGCCCAACTCAAGTTAAATTCTCTGAAGGAATCCCAAATTAGGGACTCAGTAATATTGAAAAATTGTGTAACCAGAGAGAATGCTTAAAAAACAACACTCTCAGTGTGTAATGGTATGAAACTTAAAGTGGGTATTGGAAGTTTAAACATCTATGAGGAAATGAAATGGGGGAGAAGACACATACATGGGATTGGGAGCAATCGACCACGACACCAAGTAACAAAACATCAAAGGAAACCTTTTTATCACTGTCCTTATCTCTTATCAGAGTTGGCGGTGCTGCAGGTGTATCAACCTAATAACTCTTTTAAAACAAGGCTTTCAAGCTAACACTTTTGGCAGGTGAAAAGTGGCCAACACAGACTTTTACTTAAAAATAAATAAAAATCAGGAAGCATGAATATGGCATACGAACTATTTTGACAGAATGCCTCGAGTGAGGGGCTATAGTTAAGGAAAACTTATAACCATTTACTCAGTTTTGGGTATACCCTGTGAGGCAGCAAAGACACATCATTTACGTGCACTTCCTAATCCTATATCTGTGTATTGTATTTCTATGTAGCCTATCACATGAAATCTCAATTTTCCCTCCTTCTAGCACCAATATGTGAACCCCTTTCTAAACTTGCATAAATAAAATGAACAAATCACATTTGTAGATCAAACTGCAAGGTTAGCACAAGAGTTCCCCATAAAATCCATCTGCATTGCTAGAAAACAAGGAAAAGGATGATATAATTGAGCAAATACAAACACAAATAACTATCCCTGTTCTAAAACAAGAGAAAAACTTGATCTTATGGGGGGATTGGTGCTATTGTGGAAAATAGCCCTTTCCTAACCCCTTTAGATAAGCTAATGTGATGAAATTGCTTTGAGGATGGTATGATGAAGAGCAAAATTAGTTCTCAAACCAAGAGAGTAACTTTGCATGTAAAATGTGGATGAGTTGATGGAGATTAAGGCCTTTATTTATAGATTTTCTTGATGAGAGGTTGGTGAAATGGGTGAATGTGGGACTAAAGATCCACCAATGATATGAGGACACTTGTCATCTTGTGAGTGGTTGATGCATGTGCAATATTTGGGAAATGTGCCCAAGAGGGGGAAATTTCAAATTTCAAATGAGAGTTAATGTTGAGTTTGACTTGTGGAAGGGACATGTAAGAGACATGTAAGACCTATTAAATTCCTTGTTGGATGTACCTTTCAACTTGCTTTTGAATTCAAATTTGAGGGAAGATGCCATGTTGAGTGAAAATGCTGATTTAAATAAATCAATAAATTGATTTATTTGTGCAAGTGGGATTATCTAGAGAATCTAGGTGATTAGGATTAGCATTTAATCATGGTTAGACTAGCTTAATGACGAGTAGGTCAGTTTGACCTCTTTGACTTAGATATTTGATTTATTTAAATCAAAAAAGGAGAAATATGAATTTTGAGACTTAATTAAATAAATTCCTAGTTTATTTAATTAAATGGATGATGCAAGATAAAGGTTGAATGATTTATGAGAGATGAAATGTTATTATTTGATTAAACCATTGGATTGACCTGTATGCATATTTTGCGTGTATACAGTGATCATAGGTGTAGTCATGGATCTGCAATCCCCCATCTCGAACCTCAAGATTTTCATGTAGTATTTCCCTTGTCCAAGGAAAATATCAGCATCTGCTTGCCATACCTCCATGCCTAGAAAGTAGTGTATAAGCCCCAAATCTTTCATCTTGAACTCTATTGAAAGGTCCCTCTTACACTCCTCTATGAGCCCTAGTGAACCTGTTAAAAACAAATCATCCACATATAGAACAAGAATGAGAACCTCACCCCCAACCACCAAGTAGTAGAGGTTAGCATCTGCCTCACTCTTCACAAAGCCCATTCCCTGCAAGTATTTATCAATGCACTCATACCACTCCATGGGAGCTTTCTTAGGTTCATACAAAACTCTCTTCAATCTGCACATGTGGGTTGTACTGTTGTGTTCCACAAATCCTTCTGGTTGTTCTATGTATACCTCCTCTTTCAATTCACCATTAAGAAACGTCGTCTTGACATCCATTTGATGGATCTGCCATCCCATTTGTGCTGCAAGTGAGATCACAGCTCGTATAGAAGTATACCTGGCCACTGGAGGAAATGTCTCCTCATAGTCAATTCCCTCCTTCTGAGAGAACCCCTTGGCCACGAACCTTGCCTTGTATTTCTCGATGCTACCATCTACACCATGCTGAATCTTATAGATCCAGCGTGATCCAACCACTGCCCTATCTGTTGGTCTAGGAACAATCTCCCACACATCATTCTGCACTATTGAGGTATATTCCTCAACCATCGCATCTCACCACACCTGTTGTTGTGCAACCTCCTGATAGCTGGAAGGCTCACTATCTACCAATTGACTAACTAATGCCACATAGTCATCATACCTGGCTGGTTGTCTCTGTTGTCTATTACTCATCCTAGGAGATCCCACAAACTCCTGAGTATCCCTTTGTGCCTGTTGGTTCCCGCTACCAACTGAAGAGGATGAAGTATCAACCTCCATGTCTCCTTGATGCATCTCTTGGATCTGCTGCATCTGTTGCTCCATGCTCTGCGAACTCTCAGCACCTAAGCTTGTGCTTGTACTAGTAACTGTACTCGAGCTTTGCTGCCCTTGATTGGGTTGCACGATCCTTGGAGCTTCTGCTGGCTGCTCATTCTGATCATCTGCTGGCAAATCTCTGGACCTTCTAAATGCCTTGTCCTCCATGAACTTGACATCACGCCTGACTATAATCCTCCTAGTCCCTGGAATAAATATCTGATATGCCTTTGAGGTTTCACTATACCCCACAAAGTACCCTCTCTCTGTAGTCTGATCTAACTTGGTATGTGTATCCCTTGGAATGTGGCAATATGCCAAACTCCCAAATATCCTGAAGTGGCTGACATCTAGCTTCTTCCTTGGGAACGCCTCCTCTGGTGTCATCTTGCCTAATACCTTATGTGGAACCCTGTTCTATATGTAGACTGTTGTACTGCATGCCTCTGCCCATAAGTAACGAGGCATATCCTGGTCATGTAGCATAGCCCTTGCCGCCTCTGCTATAGACCGATTCTTCCTCTCAGCAACCCCATTCTGCTGCGGGTTGTAAGGAACAGTCCACTCTCTCTTGATTCCTTCGCTGGTACAAAACTCCTAGAACTCTTTCCCTTTGTACTCGCCTCCATTGTCTGACTGAAGAACCTTTATCTTCTTGCCTGTCGAATTCTCCACAAGAGCTTTGAACTCTTGGAAGCGACTAAAAACCTCATCCTTGGTTTTCAAGAAGTATATCCAGGTCTTCCTGGAGAAATCATCAATAAAAGTAACAAAGTACTCGTACCTTGTGAGAGACTTCGTCAACATTGGTCCACATATGTCTGAATGTACTAGATTAGGAACACCTTTGGATCTGGTGTCACTCCTTGGAAAAGCTACTTTCGCAAACTTCCCCAACACGCATCCCTTACACACATCATCATGCTCTGTGCTCACCTCTGGAACACCTGTCACTGTCTCATGAAGCAATTTAAGTGCTCCATGATGTATATGGCCCATCCTCTTGTGCCATAACTCTCCTTGATCTCTACAATTACTATTGCTCATCAATGCCTTGTGAGTATCAAATTGCAACCTATAAAGTCGACCGCTCCTAACTCCAATAACTGTGGGTGATTTCCAATCCTTGTGCTTGATTAACACATTCGCCCCTCTAAAGAGAACATTGTAACCTTTATCCTGAAGGACGGAAACAGAAATCAGATTCATACCCAAGCCTGGCACATGCAACACATCATCAATGGGAATCCGCTTGCCATTCTCCCTCTGAAATAGAACAATCCCTTTCCCAATTGGATTGAGTTTGGACATGTTCCCCATAGAAATCTGTATTTTGATGTCCTCCTCCTTATAACTAGAGAAGTACTCTCTAACTCCTGTCATATGAAATGACGCCCCACTATCTATATACTAAACAATCTGTGAGGTTGAGCTAGCCATACAGGCTATGAGAGTGAACTCGTCCTCCATTCTACTAAAGAGCTCATCTGCACTTGCTAAAGCTGCAGTCTGCTTCTTGCCTTTCTTTTCATTCTTCTTCCTTTGTGGGAAATCACTGACATAGTGGCCAAACTCGTGACAAGCATAGCACTTGACCTTTGATAGCTCCTTTTTCTTCTTCTCACCTTGTGAATTTGATCCTTTGCTTGACCCCTTCTTCGCTTTCCCTTTCCCTACAAGGGCAACACTCTCTTGTTCGGCCTCACTTTTCTGACTCTTGCTACTAGTTCCACTGACAAGACTTAGTCTAAGCTCCTCCTGAGTGAAGTCACTCCAGAGTCGATCCCAACTCGGTAAGGTATCTCGTCCATTGATAACTTGAACAAAGACATCCCACTGCTTAGTAAACCCATTTAGGGCTATCCGCACTAGCTCGTCATCATCTGGTTTATCTCCAACAGCTACCAACTCATCCTTGACAAGTCTGAGTCTGGTGAGGTAACTTGTCACGTCTTCTCCCTTGTTCATCTGAGTATTCCTCAACTTTTCTCTAAGAATCAGCTTCCAGTTAGTGGTAGCATTCTGGTACAGATTCAGAATGGCGTCCCACATCTTCTTCGCTGTATCTAACTCTGCGACATGTGGAACAATATGGTCCTTGACACCATCAAGAATTAGCCTCCTCGCCTTGGCATCTTCCTTCTTATATGTTGTGAGTTGTGTTGCATCCATAGGTACAGGTACAACACTAGTCACATATTCCTTGATCCCATTCTCTTCCAGCAACAAAGAAATTTTGGCTTTCCAGACACCAAAATTTGAGGCTCCATCCAATCTGTCCTGATCTCTTAAACTAGTTGTGGCCATCTCAAAAGATAAAAGCAATAACAATAAAAATAATTCTGAAGAGGTAGAACTGGGTGTTTATAAACCCTCAATTTTCTTATGCTAAGCCTTTTCTAACCTCAACTTAGCTCTGATACCATGTGAAAATTCTATTGCAGTTACTGATTATTAATCTCCTATCTAATATAAGATTATTTGACTGCCGAAAATTAATTCACAACAAACATTGAAAAATAACACAACTGCAACTTCACTAATAAAAACAGGAACATAAAATATGCAACACAATGAACACGATATTTTTGGACAAATTGTCCATGGAAAAACCCCGAGGGGAAAACCACTACTGCAGATGAGGAATTATATTAAACTTCAGCAAATTAAGAAATACAAAACTGCTTGCCTCTTTCTGGCAGAGCTCTGACAATCTCCCAATTACTCCTGCTGAGATTCCACCATTGCTATCCCCAACGCTATCACTGTGCCCTTGCTAACACTGCAAGACTATTTTCTCTCACTGCAAATTCATTTGCTAACACTGCAAATGCTTCTCAATTGTGTGTTCTCCAAATGACCCTTGACCCCCTTTTATACTACCCTCGTTGGAAAACCAACGGCCGAGATTTAATTTCATCAACGGCTGAGATTAATAACACCCCAACAAACCCTAACCAAATTGGTTGCTAGGTGGCTAAAAGGAAATCAAATAAATTAATAAATAATTGTCTTCACTCTAACCCATAAAAACAATTATTAACTAATTCATACAAATGGACGAACAGCTGTCCAAGCTAACAAACTAACAATTCCAAATCACATTTAATGATCCATCATCATCAAGAAGAAAGTGAGTACTAAGTGTTACCAAAATGTGAAATGGAAAACATACACAGTTGAATTTAAAAGCTATTTTATCAATAATTTTATCTGATTGAACCAGATGTAAATTTTTAACTTATAAAATTCAAACTTTTAACACAGTGAAATGAATTTAATGTAATTTAATACAGCTGTATACAACTCAACAGAAGGAAAATATCTATTAAGTCTAATTAATTTTAACATGTTTTGTACGATATGATATTTTGAATGGATGTATACGATTCAACAAAACAAGAATATCTAGTTAATTTTAACCTGTTTTGTATGAGATGATATCTTGAATGGATGTAGATTCTGAAGCAATATAGAATTCAGACATTAACATAATTTAATAAATTTAATATTTATTTTAATGCATTGTCCTCTCCTAGAAAAAACCCTGATAACAAGTAGTTTTACAAGACATGGCTGCATTGCTTTCGTTTTCATTTGATTCATAAAGTATTCCTATACTTCGAACTAGTTACGATTCGTAGTTGCGTAGGTACATCCCAAATGGATAAGACGTGAGGATATTGGTGAATGGTTGTTATATTATTATGACTGCTATGACAGGAGAGGAAATTCAGGCAGCGAGTGATATAATATAGAGTATACAAAGTGAGGAAATTATTGAAAGTCAGTGGTCCACAAGATGCCAAGCATTTCATCAGCTCCATCTGGAAGGAGATACAAGTGATTGATGTAAATTTGGTTGTTAGTTTCTATATCTCACCATACGAAAGTCAATGGTGCACAAGATGCCAAGTATCCAGCTGGGTCGTTTGAGGTTATTTCAAAGAAATCATTTTCTTCTGGATCCTATATGAAGTCAAAATGATTGTAAATTTGAAGATTTAGTGATTTTAACTTTAATTTTAATACTTTAGATTAGGAAAATAAACTTATTCAAGTGTCTTGAAGCGAACTATGCAGGTTATTTTCAGTTGACCTTGATTGTGGAAAACAAAGCCTTAAATGATTTTGAAATACAAATATATAACATTTCTTCAGTACGTTTGTCATGGTCTTTCTCTTTTTATCTCTATCCTTCTAGAAAGTAAAGATTAGCATTAACAATAACTTTAATTAAAAATTTATCATATCACAAAGAAACACCATTTCATTTCTGACATTTCAGCAATTAAGAGAATATCGAAATCGACAAAAACAATCAATTCGTTCAAATCTACACTGGTAAAACTGAATCTACTGAAATGAAAAAATAATATGTAGCTGACCAAACAGTATTAATAATATGATGGAATGGTATACTAAGATGGACTCTACTATGTCATATCTCTGCATTTATAACCCGAGCTGAATCAAGGTACTCGCAGACATTATAAATTATGTTTCTAGGTGAGATAAAGCAGACATGAGTGAGAAAAGTTTCTTTTTTTAAGGAGACGACATCAATAAAGCAGTAAAAGAAATTTTGGGTTCGGATTTTATAGAAGGAGCGGTCTGTTGTAAAGTGAATTCTAACATGTCTTCCATGTTCATCTCCAACATTTTTATTGTCACTGGTAACAAGGAATTAATAAAGGCCTTGAGTCATTACTACATTTAGTTAAAATATAGGTCAGAAATGAAAGATAAGGATAAAACTAATACAGCTCTAACACCGTACCGAAAAATATACAGAAAAATAAAATCAAAGACAACTACTCATTGAAAGAACATAGTGTAATTTTTTCTGCATAATTGAAAAATGCTGTTCATTGATATGAAAAGCAGGGAACAAAAAACAACGATGTTTATTAATAGATATCAGCTAGATATCAGCTGTTCACGCTGCAGAATGCATGCAGCGACCAAAGGAATTTTTCTCATGCAAACTAATTGCATGGAAAACACAAGAAACCATGCAAACTGTTCCAACATGCTAAACTATGCATAAAACATGCAATTTACTAAATGAATATTGATCGTCCATTGATCATGCCGTTCATTATAGAATCATGTGCATGTGTCTTCAATCACCCCATGGATGATTAAAAAGGGTGAGAAGAGTTCTGATGACCAGAAATTTAGTGTGACTATGGATTTCTATTTAAGCAAAAAATCTCTCCATTCATCATGAATCACTTCCTCATTTATCACATCATGAATTTATGATTTCTAATCCTCTAGATTGGCATTTGATCAATCCATTGTCAATAGTAGGACATGAGAATACTTTTTCAAATGTTGGCAAACAAAAAAAGGCTACCTGCCATTCTTAGTGAGTCACAGAGACATTTTTATCAATTTGAATTATATTTTGTATTACATATTGTGAGATTAATCTTTATAATCATATTTCTCACTTAGATCTGTATATTTGATATAAAATGTTGTAATTGATTCATCACGTTTGCATAGTTTTTCTCAATGTTTTATATTTTCTAATGTAGACTATATCAATAATTGTGGGATACCACTTGGGTAGATTCCCCATTATATTTGTATCTAAATGAGTTCATCTAAGAGAGTATATGATCGTTTGGGAGACTACTGTGAGATTTTTTTTTATCGTTGAATCCTTGACATATAGAGTTTACAATCTACATTCATGCTGCTTGTTTTATCTTCATGTCAATGGTTTTTCCTCAATGGAAGTATACATGGTTTTGCCTCAATGTTGCTATGCTTCCATTGGAAACTTTCTTTCCGAAATTGATGCTTCTTTGTAGATTTCATCCTATCCAATCTACCGTCAACTTCTTGTAGAGAAGTGATACTATTAACCTTTAAAAATTAGTGAAAAGGATGTATTGATACTATTAACCTTTAAAAATTTGTTTCACTACTAAAATTTATAATTCACTTGCAACTAATAGTTACCATGTCATTTAAATTATTTTTAATATTTTGAGATAACAAACAACCAATTCTATAGATGGTGTCTTTTTTTTTTGTTACTGATTTTATTGGTCAACAACATTAAGCATATAATACAAAAAACTTTATATGTCATTACTGTGGTAAACTAATATACGTGATTTTATCATTCACGATCGAATGAGTTGTACCATAGTATGAAATAAATATTTATACAACTAAGTTATATTATAAAGGCTTGAAAAAGAATAACATGTATTTAATATTGCTATAGGTATCCTTTAGACCATAGACAGTTGCTATAAGTATAACAAAGAAACAATTAATATGTGTCGTCTATCCTCTTCTTCCTATGGCCCACAAAATTTTGTATTA
>VDFB02331906.1:0-12892 GCA_007258455.2 Sequoia sempervirens
TTCAATATCTAAATGAGAATTAAAACTCATTGTAACAAACTTATTTTCTAAAATCAGCAATAACGTAATAGTAAAAGCTCCCACTACAGCTTAAAAACCTTCAAAATTTTAAGAGAAATGCATCCCAAACTCTATCCAACCTCAGCTACATTACTAAATGTTGAAAATGGAAACAATTATGTAACTTAATACTTTGAAAGACTATTGTAGCTAGAGATCTAAATAAGTGTTCTTTGTTACAAAGTCTTTGTTGATGATTATCTGTTTAATTCATTTTACCATTTGTAGAAGTAGATAGAAGATTGTAGAAGAATAAGACTAGAAGAAAGAAGTTACACAACATATACCATGGAGAAATCGCAAAGGAAAAACTCCACCACTAAGAATCAATAGTGATTTTATTATTTAACTTATAGAACAAAGATTACAATAATTCTTTTATCAATCCCTTGCTTGAGATGCTTCTTTTGCCTTCAACAATTCTTCTTTACAACGTGCAATAAAATCTAATAAACTCTCTTCAACTTGTTGTAATAAATAGACAATAATGAGCCTTGTAAACTCCAAAAAGTTTACAATTACAAAGCACAATGCTTATCTCACAAAACCCATGCCTATTCTTTGTAAGTAGAGTTCTACCATGAAGAACAATGTCAAAACAAGTCCTTCATCCATTTGGGTGTCCCAAACTAAAGTCATAACTCAACGTTGATTACAAAGATATCTTGTAAGCTTCTCCTCAAAGTTGGCACTCGAGAATGGGCCCACTTAACTTAGCCTTGTAAAATATCTTAACATGTAAAAGTGTTAACTCTAAGAAGCCAATTTGGGTGCTCAAGGTGGGTCCAAGTCAATCTCTACTAACTGAAACATATCTCCCAACCATTCATGCAAATATCATGCATGATTGATCATCCCCACTTAACTGAATGTATCACTTGTTATTTGTCATGCAACTCAAGTCATTAGTCATGCATTCCAAGTTAACTAACGTCAATTAGCATTCAATTGAAACTAACTACATGTAACTGGAGATAACTGAACCATGGCCGAACTAAATTTAGTTGGTGAATTGAATTGAGTACGGAGTGAACTAAATTGGTAATAAGCGAACTAAATTGGTGGCCCGTCTTGAACTAGGCCCGAGCTAAAAGCTGAGGCGAGACGTCCCCAAACTGAATTGAACTAAACTCCACTCATGTAAATATCAATTCCTAACATCTAGGATCTTTACATGCATTATTGAAGTGTTATCTTTCCTCCAAACAATTAACTAAACTCAAGGTGATTTCCACCTTCCATGTAGGTGCCCCATGTGCTCCTATTTTTTAGGATCTCTTCTTGGGCATCCCCACATGTTCCTATCATTTAGGAATAATTACAAATGTCAATTTACATGTTCATTTCATTCAAATTTAATCTCTTTCTAATCCTAGTGTTGGGGAACACTTTTCGAGGACTTAGGAGATACATGAAATAATGTTTAGGATTGGAATTCAATGGAATCCTATTCCCAACATTAATGATTTTTGAAAAATGACCTTTGGAGATAGAACTACCTCAAGATCTAGGATCATAGGAAACTCTAGATTGGTTGGCATTGCTCATTCCCAACTTCTATCCAATGTAAAAAACTAAGTTTATCTTTCTCTTCTCACTATGGCTCAAACATAAGGACATCCAAAGAATCATATAGGAACATTGTGTTGAACATCAACATTCACTTCATAGCACATATCTTTTGCCTACCATTTTGGGAAAAATTGATGGATTTGATAGAAGAGAAAGCACAAGTAACCTTTGAGACTAATGAAGAAAACATTGTTAGAAACCTCAACAATTATTGGCTATCAAAGTCAAGAAAAGAAATAACCCAGATTCCTAAGAATCTAATTGGAGCATATTTTTCAGGATAAGATTGGTGACATCATCACCTTATTGAACATAGTTATGGGGAAACCTGAATCTAGAACTTATCATACTTTTATTTATTAGTTTTCCACATGATCCTAAAATATGCTAAGAACAATGATTGGGCACAATTGGTCAATGAAAAATTGCATCGCGAGTTGGTTAATGTCTAGGCATGCAACAAAGAAGTTCTCTATGACTTCTTATGTTATTTATTTGATTGCAAAGAAAGATAACTTCCGAGGATTACCAACAAAAGGAATATTGGATGAAGGAAATGGAAAATGGAGGGTTTTGGAACATTATACATAACTTGAAGTTAAAGAGTCCTATAAGCATTACAAAAGGATCAATAATGCATTCATTTACCCCATCATCAACAAATTCTTTAGGGATTATTTATTAATGATTTCATAATTGGTGCATGGGTGGGGGAATTATTTTATCTGATTCCCCAAGTCAAATTGTATTAGAATATCAAGATTTTTTGGAGTACCTTTCTTGCTCCCCATGTTTTTCAATGAAAAGATAATGTTGCTAGAGTTTACATGAAAATTTTAAAAAGTTAGAAGAAATTTAAAGAGAATTATAATAGGTGAATTTTCCATTTGTTTTAGGTTATTATTCTTGTCCTAGTATAGTATGTTCTAGATATTTTGAAGAATAAATCTCCTTTCTTAATGCAATGATCAAGGCCCATGGCCTTCCTATACCAAGAGACCTTATCTATGGTCACTAGATTTGTGAGAGAATCTGCAACATTATCCAAAGTTTCAACCTTTTCAATCAAGACCTTACCATTCTCAACCATCTCTTGCACAAAGTGATACCGGAAATCAACATGCTTAGTGCAAGCATGATACATAGTATTTTTTGCTAAACATATGGTACTATAACTGTCACATCTAATCCTCATTATCTTGCAATCAAAACCAATACCTTTACCAAGTCTCTATAACCAAATCACCATATACTCTGCTTCAATGCTAGAAAATGCAATTGTAGGCTTTCTTTTACTAATCCAACTCATTGCACCTCCAAACAAAGTAAAAACATAGCCACTAGTGGACCTTCAACTATCCAAGTCACCCGCTCAATCTACATAAAGAAAAAATTATATGTCCAATGACTTAACCACATCACCAATACCTTGATAAAAAACAATAATTGGAAGTACCATGCAAATATCTAAATACCCTCTTAAGAAAAGTTCAATGCTCTCTACTAGGGTTAGACATAAACTTGCTCAAAACTCCCACTGCTTGGGCTATATCTATTCTAGTGCAAACCATTGTATACATCAAACTACCAACAACACTAGCATAAGAAACATTAGAAATATCTTCAAAATCATCATCAAAATTAGGACACATGTATAAAATCAACTTAGTACCAAACGAAAATGGAATATTTATTGGTTTACAGTCATGCATACTAAACCTTTGCAAAATGGAATCAACATACTTACTTTGACTTAACCAAATATTTCTATGAACCCAATCCCTACTGATATCCATCCCAAGGATATATTTTGTAGCCCCCAAATCCTTCATATCAAATGTGATAGACATTTGATTCTTAACCTCCCTAATCATTACCTTGTTGTTACCCATAAACAACATGCCATCAACATACAAGACAATGATTAGTATTTGATCATCAATAACCTTAATGTAAACACAATGATCCTCCTCACTCCTAAAAATCCCCAAACTTAATGCAAAAGCATCAAAATTTTGGTACCACATCTTGGGTGATTGTTTCAAACCATATAAGGATCTCTTTAACCTCCAAACCAAGTGTTCTTTTCCTTTCACAACAAAACTGTCAAGCTTTCACATATAAATTTCCTTCTCAAGATCCCCATGCAAGAAAGTAGTTTTAACATCCATTTTCTCTATTTCAAAATCATAAGAAACAACAATAGATAATAGGAATCTAATTTGGAGGTGTAGTGAGTTGGATGAGTAAGATGCAACCTATAGTTTATTTTTCCATCATTGAAGTAGAGTATATGGCTTATATACATGCCTCTAAGGAGGCAATATGGTTATAGAGGCTTGGTAATAGAATTTCTTCTGATTTCAAGACAATGAGGATTGGATGTGATAGAGTACTATTTGTTTGACCATAAATACTATGTATAATTCTCGTACTAAGTATGTTTATATTTAGTATCACTTTGTGTGAGAAAGAGTTGAGAATGGTAAGGTCTTGATTGAAAATATTGACACTTTGAATAATTTTGTAGATTCTTTTGTGAAGCTAGTAACCACAAATAAATTGCCTTGGTTTAGGAAGACATGGGCCTTGATCATTGTACTTGATTTTATTATTTGCATTTCTTTGATGTAATTATAATGTATAATTTCAAGTGGGAGAATGTTAGGATAAGGTGACATTAACCTTGTAATACTATGTCATTTGTATGTCTTCACACTCCTTGGAATGTGTTTTAGGGGACATGAGAAATCTATTAAATTTTGGCATGTTGTATTTATATTTTAAAGAGAGGATTTAATTTTGGTGTAGGTTACACATCAAAAATGGATAAGGCATATTTTCTAGGCATCCATAAGGGAATTTAGAAGGTCTTTTATGGGGTGCCCAATATTGGAGAAGAAAAGGTGTTCATTGGTGTTCCATCAGGGAGCAAAAAGGTCATTAGATCATCCAAAAAGTTGGGAGTTGGATAGGCTATTGGCTAGGCACCCATGTGTGAGTCTTGTAATTCCATTTAATATTTTATTATGTATTTTTTTGTCAATTAAGAGAGGTGTGGGTTTTTGTTAGTGGTTTTGTACCTCTTGTTTTGGTTTACCATTCATGGTCTTACCTCCCACAATTTCTATAAATTGGAGCCATGAGATGGTAGTGTCATATTGAGTTCTTATAGGTAACAAGGTGCTAACGGTTGATTAGAGATTAGTAGTGAAGTGTATTATTATGTACTCTCATTTGAATTTAATAATATACTTTCCCTCTTTCCTCATGTGGATTTTTTTCCCAAAAGGGTTTCTCCACATAAATATGGTGTCATATTTTGTTTGCTGATTTTTATATTGTGATGCATGTTGCAATCACATGTTTAAATCTAATTTGGTAATGTTATTTTCAGATCTGAATTCACTGGCATAAGTTCATATTGTGGCTTTCCTTTTCCTTTTTTCAACATATCCCACTTATGTGCCATCTCCAAGCATGATTCAAGTAGGTTTTCTTCTTTAGCAAGAGGAGAAAGGACGTACAAAGTGGGAGTCTAAATGATTTTCCTACTATCAACTAACCCCTACCTCTATACTGGCAGGGGGTGGGGCCAATGATGGATCAAAGCGGGTTGTTCTTCTTTCTATGTTGTTAAGCACTATTTTTGTCTAAAATCACATATTTTAAGAAAGCTTAATGATTTAAGCCTTGAGGGGTTTCATCTAAATGGTTTTAGTTAAAGAGGGTTAGATAAGACCTCATTAGATAAAACCCCCTTGGATATAACCACCCTAGTCTTAAATGAAACTCTCAATGGAGTCTCCACACTTATCAAAGTGTTGACAAAAAACCACTTTTCCTTTACTTTTTGGGGGATCAAATGAAGTCATTTAAGAGATCTGTTTTGTAATTATGTATCCCTTATTATAAGCTTTCCAAAAGTATAATTTTGAGTATATTTAATTTTCTTATTATATTTATTCTCTATTTCTTGTGAATGTAGGCTTTTCACCAAACATCAAGGTCTTTGATTCACACACACAAAAAAAATAAAAAAAGATAGAAAAAAATAAAAAAAAGTATTTGTGCACTAGGAATTGATGTCCTTATTTCAACAAAAAAACAAATTAATCTAGATGAATACAAAATAAAAAGTTATACATTATCAAAATAATCTATTTTTGAATTATAGTTAATTCAAAAAGTTATACAAAAAATTATGAAAAAATATTTGTGTACTAGATATTGGTGTTACAAGTCTATGTTTAAAAATTTATAATTTTATCCTTTCTACAAATAAAGTTATGATCTACCGAAGTAATGTCACTTTTTAAAAATACTGTTAACTATAAAAAGTAAGCTATTAAAAGTTACATAAAAAGCTCATATATTATTTCTTAAAATTAAAAAATATATATATTTTTAATCTACAAATAAAATCTCAAAATTTACTAGTTCACATCATTCTCAAATTCTTCATGGTTTAGTTTCTATAGGCGTGAGAAAGTGAAAATTTGGTGAAAAATACCAATTTCAATGTCCCACTTTGGTCAAAAAGTGGGAAACACTATTATGGGCTGACCCCATGTTAAAGACCAAATAATTCAAAATGTAATCAAAGGGCAAGGGGTCAATTAAATAAAGAAGAAATTGTTAGGATTAGGTGTTATCCATGTAATTTCCTCATATTCATATTTTTAATTTATATTAATTATGTTCCCACATGGAAATGGATGTACCACTTTGTAATTTGTGCTTGGAAATTTTCTAAGTAGCACTCAGTGTCATGAAATTCATAAATGTGACTTTGACAGTTATAAAGTGTGAAAAGATGTTACTTTAGGATCATGAATAGAGGGAGTTAGGTGTGGACAAGAAAACCAAAAAGGATTTTTTAATGACATATGAGATCATCTTTAGAAGTTATGTATTCATCGAAGACATTTGCTAATTTGGGTGGTAAATTTGCCTATTATTTTAACACATGGTATTAGAAACTATTCATAGTTTACAATTTTGAACTTTTCTATGATTAGTTGTATGCATTGGTGGGTTTAGACAATGAAGAGTGGCTAAAAGCTAGTGTCATGTTTTCATATTCCATTTAGAGAGAGAAGGAACATGTAAAGTTATATTATCATATTTACATCATACATTTTCTCTTCTTGCTCATGGGTATGACTTTACAGTAGGGTCATGGTTGTATGGCTAAAAACATGCTAGTTTGTTTGAATGGTAGAGAGCATGTGATAGAGGCATTGTTGTGGGTGGATTGAATCCATGAAGCTAGTGGTTGTAGGTGTCCTTGTACTCTTGATAAAAAAATGTAACTTTTTGAGTGTATTATAACTTTTTTTATTGAATAATGCAATAAGTTCTTTTGGATGTTGTTTTTTCTTAAAAAGGTTTCACGGGATATATTTTGTGTCATTTGTTTCCTTTATTTTTTAGCACTAGATCTATAATTTGTTGTATTTATTTTTTATGGGATTTGTTGGAATCAAGCAACAGTGAGAGGGGAGTGAATCAGTGTTGTGCAAATTTTAACATTATTAATCTGATTCTTAAAGTGCTGAAAACATTCAACCAAAATAAAGATGCATGCACATAAGACAAATAACCACAACACCATAACACAAGAAGTTTTTACGTGGAAACCCTGTTAGGGGATAGGGGAAAAATCACGGTGGAGGTTAATCCACAATATAGTTCTGAGTATACTCAAAAGAAAAGACTACAAATGGGAATGCACTTGCATTCAGGCGCACTACCTAGAGCTCACTGCTCAAAATAGAAAGGCTCGTTGCCTTACAAAGGTTTGGAGTACTTCCAAGGATTTGAACTGATAGAGTAGCATCTACAAATGCCTGATTATAGTTCCAGTTAGGTTGAATAATTGAATTCAGTACCTTCAAACTGATTCTGCACTTCACTCTACATGACCGCTTCACTGACCTTCAAAATTTCACAACATACATCTACTCACATCGAACACACACCAAAATGATATAATCAATCACATATATATACCTGCAATCAGGAATTCAATCGCTTCAACTTGGCCTCAACAAAATAAGAAATATTCACAAACTGTCGGCTCATATCATTCATAATAATTAATGCACATCCACAAGAGTTGGCCATAATATAATGGGGACCCAAAATAAAATGTACAAACAAAAAATTACTTAACCAATAACTCCTCAAATATCCGTGAGACAGTATATTCACCGAGTTGGCCTTCAAACACTGATAAATAGAAAATTGGTTCATCGGACCTTCTAACTTCCACCCAAATTGATACGAGGCACCAAAATTTATAGATAACACATATTATGCATGAAACAATACTCCCTGAGATCCACAACACAAAATATAAGCATAAAATCTGCATATGAATCGAAGAACACAAAACTACTTTGGATGCTCTATTCTTTAAACGGATAACCAGCGATCTCTTAGTTTATGCATGATGTAGGTAAATGATGATGTGGGGATAAGCTAGGCCGACAGGGGTTAGATCCAATGACAACACCTAAAAGAAACATGTATAGTGTCTCTTTCCAGCAATCTTACTTTGGCATTGATGGAAACACTTGAGTGAAAAAATGTTGTGTTAGATGAATACCAACAAAAATACTGCACCAACCAAGACTCCAAGATCTTTATCTGCAAACTCAAAGGCTACAACTCCCCTTCAGATGAATATACATTTTCAACGATCTATTCTCCCATGACATCAATGGAAAAAGTTAGAATTTGCTATACAAGACTACCACAAACAAGAACTTCAAAACTGCATATGTACAAACTTTGCTTCAAACAACTTACACAAACTTGAAGATGTCTGCAAAATTTGTCTTTAATAGGTTCAAGCTTGTGTCCCAACATTTTTGATACTTTCTAGAATAGTTATGTGACCATAGATTAAATAGGATTTCACTTTTGTAGATTCAAGGTTTGCTAGGTCACTAACCACCATAGCATCTTGTGCTTCTTTCAAAGCATTCAACATGGTCTCCATCTTTGGACCAATTAGTCCTCTAAGTTCACCAGCTCTTTCCACAACTCTGCCATTTTCTCGCTTCAAGCTCTTTATTTTGTCAAGTAAGGATATAACTTGACCTTCATGCTTACCAATAGAAACAGTTAACGGATCAAAGACATCAGAAATAGCAACTAACTCCTTTTCATAATCCTTAACTTTCTTCTCATTTTCCTGAGTAAGTTTGGGTAGGGACAAACAAAACTTGTGAATCTTTCCACCTTCTGATAATGCACTTTGAACATTTTTCACACAAGTAGCTAACAAGGATTTATCATTAGTTATCAATTCTTTCAATCTACTGAACTTTTTGACATCAAACTCCTTTTGAACTTTAACCAAGGCTGACTTTTCAAGTGACTCAAAATGAGTACTCACATAATTTATAAGTTTCTTCAGTTCACCGGAGGAGGAACCAGATGGATCTTTAACATGTGTAGGTATGATCTTCTCCAAAATATTCAATGCAAGATTCAATAACTCACTCTCCTCAATGTGAGACTTCAAAATTTCTTCACTAGCCTTAGCTTGTGCAAATGGTGCGACCTTCATTTTTTGGATTGGGGACATAGTAGAAAAAAGAATAGGGGTGTCTTCCAACTTGAAATCAAATTATTCCTTTTCCTCTTTTAGAAATTTCATGACTGACTCTGTAGTGTCTCTTGCTTCTACTAAAACTCCTTTAACTTCAACCTTCTCTTCCTCAAGCAATGTTTCCTCAACCACAAACTTTTGCTTGTCATTTGAAACTTCAACTTCTTCAACTGAAATATCTTTCTCTTCAACAGATACAATTTTAGGGGCTTCGGTCTCCATAGGTTCTTCTGAATCATGTACCTCATGATGAATCTTAGTGTCCTCAACTATAATCTCTTCATTAACTGGACCAAATGAAAATTCTTCCACATGTTCTTCTTTAGAAACATCAATTATGTTCTTCAATAGAACTTTCTTAAAAATACCTTCAGTTTCCTTTTCCACTTCTTCGGTTTTACCCAACATAAGCTTGATTATCCTTGAATTGCTTTTGAACTCCCTTTTTGCTTCTTTTAGGATTGCTTTCATCTCCTCTACAGAAATTACTAGACTTAGATTTGCAAGAATTCGTTCTCTCAACTGCTCTTCTTCATTTTTGGCACTAACTCTTCTCATCTCCAAAATGTCATACAATTCCTTAGGCAATTGTGTCATTATCTCAACAAGTGTCATATTAAAATTATTCAAGTATTGTATTGTAGCTTCTTTAAGGTCTCTTTTATTAACAATGTCAAAAGAACCATACACTTCACATAGAGGATTAAGATTTCCATCCTCAATTATACTTCTTTCAACTTCCTCTACTGTCATACCAAGTATACCAGACTTCATCTTCTTCTTATCTTTCTCCTCATCATCGGAGGGCTTGACTGTTGTTGTAGCTTTTATTTCCATAACTTCTTCATCATATTTTGTTTCTTCTAAAAAAACTTCATACACTCTTGTGCTCTTGTCCTTCTTCCTCTTTTTGGAAGCTTTAACTTGTTCTTTTGCAGGGGCTGACTTCTTTGCATGAGCTCCTTGTTGATCTAGTTCTAGTAGAAGATACTGTCGGACTAGTAGATTCAATTTTAGCATGATTTTTACCTTTTTCACTTTCAACTTGTTCTCTTTTTCTTCTTGCTTCTCTTATAGCTTTTTTAGGTATGCCCATGCTTTTTGCAAAGACTTCTACTTCTTTTCTTACTTTTCAAACAATCATTGGTCTCTTCAATTGCTCATGGACTTGCATGATTTTCTCTGCATATGTTCCAAACCTTTCTTCTGATAAATCCACAGGCTTACTCAACAAATGTTGAGCATATAGCTCCAAAATTCTCTCCTCAACTTCATATCCCATAAGCATAATCCAAACTATTCTGGGATCTACCACTTCCATTAAGCACTAATCAATATCCACCATAAAACATATTGTATCCTTGTATTTCTCCACAATAGAAGTGGAATTATTTCCCTTGCTTGCATTACATTCTGAAAGTTCTTGAAGTATCCCCAAATTACAATTTTCCTAGTTTGAAAATCACCAAGACTGAATAACATGTCTCTAATCTAAACAACAATAGGCTTGTTGCTTTGCAAATGCACTTTCCCAATACCCGAAACTTCATCCGTGAAATAAAAGAATAAGCACAACAACAAATTACTGTATTTAAAGGAATTTTTTGAGTCTTTCTTTATCTTACCAAGATTTTCCATTAGTTGACTTCAAAGCAATTCACACAAATCATATTTTACATTCTCTTTTACCATTTGATAGGCTGCATATATGGTTGTATCATATATAAAATTTTCTTTGTTGGAGTGATATCTTATATCCAATAACCATTGAAGAAAATTTCACACCCACATCAATGATGCCATCAATTTTCATTGTTCTTTTATCATATACAGAACCAGTTGCATTAGTTACTATTTGACTCCTCAAAAACTTCAAAATCAGTAATCCACCGGAGGAATTAAGACCTGTAATAGCACTTATAGCCTCTTTCGTAATCTTGAAGGGTTGATTTAACCACATGAATTATGCATGAACTTGACTTAAGATGTACCAGATCCATTCGCTTTCATCAAACACATGGAATTTCACAATTTTAATTTCTTCTCTTCTAGGGTTTTGAATTTGGGCTTAACAGAGAAATCTTCCCCAACAATGTGATTGGAATACAGATTTAGCAACTGTGAGATTCCTAACTCTTCAATATTAGCATGAACATATGCCCTAATATCCTCAATGTGCAAAACACCGTATGGAATAAACAAAAATGCACCTAAGGGTTTGGTCTCAATAGACTTGAAAGGATGACATTTAAACTTCGGACGAGGTCTATCTTTAACTACAACTACCAATGGAGTAGCCATTTTCACAAATTCATAGGTTTGCGAGATTTTCTGAAAAATACCTTTTTTCAAATTAGGGTTTGAACTTCGAATCGCCTTCACACTTGAATTCTTATCTAATTTCGCCAAAGATCGCTTCAAAATTATTCAAAGTTCTTCTCAAAATGCAAAGTGACAAATGAAGAATAGAAGTGACTTTTTATCAATCGCACACCTAAACTTTTGTCACAATAAATGCTTTTTCTTTATCTCATACAGATACCCTGTTCCATACACTATAAGAGATAATTCTTCTGCGGACCTTCAATTCTACATAGATACTTTCTCCAATTGTTCAACAACATCAATAGATCAATAGCGAAAATCTACGAAAGGCTAATCACATTCCGGATGTGATCACTGTAGGGGTTTGGGATTTTCTAGATTCCTTTCCCCTAACCCGGAGGTATAACCTAGACTACAGGAGGAATTACCGGAAGCTGATTTGAAGTGGCAGCTCATTTCCTACAACAAAAGGACTCTTTTTAACCCATGTCTTCTTCATCTGCTTCTTGATATGATCTGTAGTGACTTTCCCTTTTGATTTTTCATCATTCTACACGATTCTTCTCTAATTTAGCAGACCTCTTTTGTAAAATATAGTAATATGACTAGTTTTATTACAATTGTAGCACACCACATTTCTTTTTCCAGACCAGTTGTTCCACTGACTTTCTCTTGATTTTCATTAGTTCGCAATATGGCCAAATCTATTGCATGTAGAACATCCCAACATTCCTATAAAAGTTGTTCATCACATTTCTGCATTCATTTGACTTATGACCATACTTGTTATAGTTATAGAATTGACTAGAGAATGATGGACTATTTGAATTTGTTCTACTTCTACATTGAGCTTCCATATGACCAAATTTATTGCAAATATAACATATACCATTAAACCTTTGAGCATTAGGTTCTTACTGAATACCTTCTAGTGTTGCTCACCTGATTTCCTTGCCTGAATCTCCTTTGTCCAAATTTCCTTTGTCGCCGTGCAGATCCGAGGGCCAACTGCTCCTTCTTCATCCAAGACCTCACTTGTCACTGCTTTGAGTCTCGACTTTTGGTATAGTTCATCAAGCTTGGTGGATAATCTTGAACTTCTCCTTGAATTCATTTGTTGTAGCAAGTTCATTTCTGAGATCAACAATGTGCTTTTCAAGCTCTTCCTCATTATGTTTGGTTTGCTCTAACTCAAGTTCCAACTACATGAATCCATTAGTAATTCAACTGCATTCTTTAGATTTCTCTTTTAGAGATTGGGCAAGCTTTTCTTCATTCTTCTTCTTGTCTTCAATTTCCTTTTTCATTCTC
>VDFB02331908.1:0-183907 GCA_007258455.2 Sequoia sempervirens
GACAACATATGCCTGAATTTCTTTAAACTTCTTACAACAGTAAAAACATGCTTCTCAACAAAAGAATATTTTACCTCATAATCATGCAATACGTGGCTGAAAAATGCTACAGACTGCTCCAAGACTTCATCATTTTGCTAGCATAACATAGTTGAAACTGTATCTACTCCTCCAAAAGAATACAAAATAAAGTCTTTGTCAAAATTTGGATTAATGAGAGTAGGAGCGGCTACAAGAGATTCCTTAATTTGCTCAAATCTCCTCTTACCTTCCTTAGTCCAATTGAATGGCATATTATTTTTAAGCATAGAAGTGAGAGGTTGCAACAAAGCTACAATATTCGGCATGAACCTCCTCACAAAATTTATTCTTCCAAGAAAGCTTTGCAAGCCTTCCTTGTGAGCTGGTAATGACAATTCAAGAATTGTAGAAACTATTTCAGGGTCTATAGAAATGCCTTGCTTTGAAACAATGTGTCCAAGAAATTTTCCTTTGTGCACTGCAAATATACACTTCTTCAGATTGAGAGACACTCTGAACTCTCTGCATCTCTAAAAAATCTACTCCAAATGATCAAGGTGTTTGTTAGCACTTCTGGAAAAAATAGTAATATCATCTAAGTATACCAGAACAAACTTGTTCATGAGGCCGTGAAAGGCCATATCCATCGCATGTTGAAAAGTTGCTCTAGTGTTGGATAATTCGTAAGGCATCTTCTTGTAGGCCATCATGCCCCACTTAGTTATAATTTTTTTTTTGAACTGATCTTACTGCTTCACCAGAATCTGGTTATAACTAAGTATTATCTAGCAAAGAAAATCTGTTAGAACCAGAAACTACTTATAAGTTTTCTCCATAGAAGGGAGTGGGTAATGGTCTTTCAATGATGCTTTATTTAAATCTCAGAAATTGATGCATAATTTGATTTCCCCACTTTTCTTCCTAACTAGTACTAGATTTGACACCCAAGAGGTGTGTTTGATAGGAAAAATAATACCACTCTCAACTAGCTTATTCAATTCAGCCTTCATAAGGTGCTCTAATTTGGGGTTAAGCGGTCTCTGTTTCTGCCTTATTGGTTTTGCATTGGGTTCAAGTTCAATGGTGTGTTGGGCTAGTTTTGGGTTAAAACCTCTCAAATCCTTGTACTCCCAAGCAAAAACATCACTAAATTTATGACATAACAAAATGAATGCTTGTTGTTCGTCTTGACTACATACCTTTCCTAGCTTGAGAAGCTTGCCTTTGAAGATTTCAATGGCTACATAATGTTCCTCTTTAACAGTCAAGCTGCATTTGTCTTTACGCACTTGGTCATCTGAGTTAAACACAGATTCCAAGGTCACCAATCCTTTTGGCAGCTTGTTGGTCTTCAACTACACAATCTGGTCATCATATTGCTACTGCCATTTTTGCTGGTTTCCATCTGCAAACTCAACTTCAATAATTAGGAAATTTATGATTTTCTCATCGCTGTCAAAAACCTACCAGCTCACATTATTATCAGGTACAGAAGGTCTGACCGCTATTTTCACATATTGACGTGCCTCTACTTTATGAATCTCCTTGGGAATATCAAACTGGGCTCCTATGGCAGCGAGCCTGTCAGCATGCTTATTTTGATTACGAGGAATTGACATGATATTAAAATCATCAAAATCCTCCATTAAATCCCATACACGATGCTTGTATTTCTTAAGCAAATCATTCTTGACAGCATTTAAATTTCTGACCCGATTTACAATTAGTTCTAAATCACCATAAACTTGCAAGCATCTAATACCTCGTTTGTGGGCCCATTCAAGGCCATGTACCAATGCTTCATGCTCAACTATGTTATTCGAATAGCTAAAAGCAAACCTGCAAGTGAAAAGTTTTATCCTTCAGGTGATATATCAAGCTCCACCCCCGACACCAATATTGCTCCTCTCGAAGTAACCATTCCAAAGCTCATTCCTATTTTCTGCAGATGGTTCTTCCTCTTTACAAAGATTAGGCATATCGCAATCAGGGTCTCAAATCATATAGACTCCTAATCCTATCTCATCTGTGTGTTGAAACGATCAAGCTCGTGATCTTTGGTTGCCCATTCATCTAGATTGATATTGTCTACATGGATGCTACAGTCTGAGGTCATGGTTTTCTCCTCCAGTGCAGAGGTGGCATAGAGGTTAGTGTTTATAGGATTTGGTGAGTATGGTTCGATATGGTCTTTGGCGAGAGGCTCAGAATTTATGGTCACTTCCGTACCATACCTTGTTCTAAAAAATAAATGAGACCAATCAGAAGACAAAAACCCTCCCAACTTGGCTGTAAAATCCCTCGAGAGACAAATGAAAAAGTGCGGTGGTAAGCCAATGACATGTATGTCCTGATGAATAGCAAAAATTGGGGATGCATGCAAGGTAAGAGCTAAATTTTTGATAATACCAACAATTTTAACAATAGACCCATCTAATTGCACTATGCCTTTCTGAGGATTAGGCTCATAAACAAGACCTAACTTATCAGCTAAACTCTTAGGCATGACCGAACTACTGGCACCATAATCAACCATACAGTTATGAACAATTTTATCGCCAATAATCAAACTTAAATAGAATGGAGGGGGATTTACCTCTTTCCTTTTCTGTTCATTTTTATCCTCTAGGTCATTAGCAAGCACGACCTTCACAACTCCTTGATTAGCGTTGTCAGAAATAGACAACTCAGCCAAAGCACTCTGTAGTAAACTTTTATGCCCTGGAAGTTGTAAAGCATCTAATATCGACATACTAACAGTGGTTTTCTTGAGATGCTCAACTATATTAAACAATGAAGAGTTTACCTTCTGCTGGTTTTTTTTGATAGCAACATCATTTTTCCTCTGCAAAGGCTACAAATGCATTCTTGACTGCTCCTTGCTGAGTATCTCTTGCCCTCTTTGCAGAATCTGCACCTTAGGTTGCACTGCAGCGTTAACATTTGATGAAATAAACTATTTACTGTCTGTAGGCTGCTACTGTGAATTTCTAGCTTGTTGTCCTAGATCCATAACATTCCTTTTTGACCTGGTATTAGCCAAAATAGGAGAATTTTGCTGACTTTGGCCATTCACGCCACAGAATTCAAAGCTCTGCCAGTTTGGCAAGGCAACTTCCATGTTATCTTGTTGTTCTTGATTCTGATCTACAACATTTTTTGAACCAACATAGCTATTTTGAACCATTAAAGCCTGATTTCTCATTCCATTGGCACATGCTAATTGGTTATGGGGCTGATTGCACAGATAACACCAATTGCAATCCTGGGCAACATTATTCTATGGCACAAGTTCCTTTGACGAACTGGTTGCATTTGGATTGTATAGCTGGAATGGACTAGGGTTAAAATTCCTCCTTTGGGCTTGATAATCATTTTGAAAAGCAAGCCTATTTGGCTAGTTTTGTTGATAAGGGGCTTGATAAGGCTTATTTTCTTGGCCAACATGCTTTTTAATAGTCACGAGATCATTCCTGAAGGTCTTTAATATGCTTTTAATCTCTTGCATCTCCTGATTTAGGGCTAGGGCAGTAACTTCTTGGGTTGTATTATGATAACCTATCACTGGAACAGGTGGGATAACAGCTAAGGGAGGTACAACAGCAGGAATAGGTGGCTGTATTTCTAGAAACAAGGGCATAGGAGGTTTAGGAGCTATGTCTCCAGCTTGGATGAGGCATTTTTCAGCATTAATAGCTATATTGTAGGTGTTAGGGAGTGTGAGCCCACCCATAGACTAAGTCATGACTGCAATTTTACTATTCAAAGCTTTTAAGTAAAACAAAAAAGTGTGTGCTAGTAAAGGTTTTACCATTGCAAGAATCTTGTCCCAGGTTCTCTGAAATCGGTAGTTGAAGTTGGCCAAGTGCTCGTGTGACGCCCTCTGAATGGCACTTAACTGCTCTAATAAAGACAAGTTGTCAAATTTATCAGCAAAATGTTGATATAAACCATTACCTAATGCATCCCATTTCGCGATTGAGTTGGCTGTGAGGCCTCTAAACCATTGTAACGCCTTGCCTTTGAGTGACGCAATCAACAACCTTAGCATGACATTTTCCTGTGTGATATTATGCACTAAACATAACGTGGCTACGTCACAGATGTGCTCAACCGGTGTAGTGAAGTCCTCCCTGGTGAAGTATGGCAGACCTCTAAGGGTTGCAACTGGTATGTCATCATGCTAAAGGATGTTTAATGGGGTACCTCCATTGAAAGGCATGAACAGGTGCTGCCATTGGCGGTACTTGTGAGATTGGAACTTGTACTCATGATGATAACACCAAGGAACATAAAACAAGAGGTGTTGACCTTGATCTCGTGGGTGTTTCAAAAATCCTTCTTGCTATTCTGCCTGTTCTTCGTGATGGGGACAACTCTCGATACTTGAAGGGTGCAAAACTTGATCTTTTTTGTATCTTTCTCATGCCCAGTCTGCACTAGCATGCAAAAATCAGAATCAAAGTTGCCAGGAATATTGTAATGAGCATCTAGAAGGCTGGAAAATCTGATGCATACACCAAACAACAAACTGAAAATATTAAAATTTCTTTGAATGGCTTGAAAGTCCCACCAAGCATGCCAAAAACTGTTGTCAATTAGATTTGCACCATGTTGAATACAAGATTCAACAATCTATTGAAACATGGAAACCTTCTTCAGATGTGAGTGATCTGAATGAAGAAGCAATCTCCAGAGTGAGCTGGTTCTCCAAATGATAAATTTTATTCTAAGTGTTTTTCTGAAGGAAAGAGTTAGAAGGATAACTTTGAAAATAAAACCTATGACTTAAAATGATTCACAAAACTTAACAATGACTTTGATTTTTTCCCATAAACAACTTTCAAAAAACAATAGTATTTCACAATTCTTCATGAACACTAAACACATGAATAATTTGCATGAAGATTCAAACTTAAATACAACATGCAACCTGTATTTTATGAACTTTTTGTACCAAAATTACAATTCTAGGACATAATAAGGATTCTGCAAAACATAAATCACAATATAACATCGAACTAAAATTGCAAAAGAAACATAATTGAGGAATAAGAGTGCTGCTTTATTCAACTAAAGGAGTATGTCATAATCTAAAACTGAGTACAAAAAGGTTTACAAGCTCAAAAATGTGTATGAGCAAGAAATTGCCTTCTGAACTGGGAAGAAGAGAAAAAGACTAAGTCTTTTCAAAAATATATCTCTCAAGAAACCCTAATCCGAGCTCACAAAGAAGCTCAAGGAAAAAAGCTTCAAACTATCCCAAAAATTGAATAAAAGCATAAAAAAGCACACTGCTTTTATGATCAAACTGTAAAGCCTCTAAAAATAGGCTAAATCTGCTTTAAAAGCCAGAAAAACACCTTATCTCTCCAAGATAAAGCTCAAACTTGACCAGGATGAAAAAGTGAATATAATCTGCTAAAAATAGCAAGAAATCATAAAACAATTTATAAAAGATTGCTTTATGCTTATGCTTTACATCACTGCAGATTTTATAATTTGTCTAATTTGCAATTAAAGATTGCAAAATCTTTTGCAAAAATAAATACAACCTTATCTCTCCATTACAATGCATTTATTTTCTTTCAAAATATCATAAAAATATTAATGGAAAATTGTTCTCTCCTATCAAGATCCTTAATTGATTTCTCTAAAATCAATTAAAACAAAAAACCCTA
Source organism: Sequoia sempervirens (assembly GCA_007258455.2). NCBI lineage: Eukaryota > Viridiplantae > Streptophyta > Pinopsida > Cupressales > Cupressaceae > Sequoia > Sequoia sempervirens. Next base: position 5,703 of record VDFB02331908.1, read on the forward strand.
AGTCAAATGTGCGAAGATTTCACAACCTTTATTGATTTCCCACTAAATCAATTAAAATCAAACATATCCTCCCTTGTCAACTCCTCACCAAGGCATCATTAACCACAAAATTCTTTAAGTTCAGCCCCTTACATTGCCAAAATTTAAATAAGGAAACCCCAAGTCTTAGGAAAATAAGACCATCACTCACAAGGTTCGACCTAGGTATTTGAAAATTTGGCCACCAAAACATTAGGCTTCAGATTTTAAATTCACAATGTGAGGTAAACCTAATTTGAATTTCCCACGTGCCATTATCAAACATGAATATTCCAGATAATCATAATGTTGGGTCAAATTAGGGCATGAGACAAAAGAGGTCAAACCCTAAAAATAATCTCATTTTCTCAATCATCACTTGGAAAAACTTGCTCTACCTGAGAGAGCACGCCACCACCATGAAAGTCTGATCTTGCAGCTTGTGAATGCCTTATAAGCAAAGAATTCAACTTCAAAATTGTTGATTCTCCACTAGTAAGTGGTCTTAATTTAATTCTGTAGCTTCTCCCATCAATTTGAAGGGCAAAAATGGCCTTCTAAGGCCATGGCTTGTGCATACATTACCTCTGATCTTTACTTGTATTTCATTACTCTGTGCTTGCCTTATCTCTTGTTGGCTGCTATGTATGAGCATGAACTCATGCCTGGAAGCTCCTATCTTGGTTTTGCTTGGGGTTTTGAAAGTTTTTTTGAGCTCTGGCCGTGACTTCTTGTCTTCCATAGGCATGTAATGGTAAGAGTTATGCATTCCTTTATGATAAAAGCTTGTAAAGGCTTCCTTCATTCACATTCCTTATCAAACAAATGCTTCTAAAAGCTCTTATTTATTCTATTAAAAGAGAAAGCTTCATGCTTCTATGTGTTATCTTCTTCTGTCTATCAAATTTTTGGCCATTACACAGGCCGCGCCATCATGAGACTTTGTTACAAGTTTTGTACAACATTCCTTGCACTATGGTTGCGTTTGTTTCAGGTGCAACCCAAATTTTGTGGAGACTTAACACTATTTTCCCTATTTGTGGAATGATGGACCATTGAATGAGCTCAAATCTCTCCCAGACCGCAACCACGTGTACTCTTGAATAGGCATTGTAAAACATTATGGGTTCGACCCAAGAAAATAATTCCTTTCTTTCTTCAAATTTGAACAAAAACCTTCATGGGTACTGCTATCAGTTGTATTATTTGCCTTTAGAAACAAAACCCCATGTGGGTGTATGGAAAACAAAATCTGTATATTATTTTTTATTCAATTTATGGGCTCGACCCATCTAACTGGTGCTTTACTTTGAAATTTTTGTGGCTTTCTCATTGAACCCTTCAAGGGTAAACTAAAAATTGTAATATTCAGAATTGTGTTTCAAAACCCCAATGTGGGCTTTCTTGAAAAGACTTTGTGTAGTCAAGAAAAATCTGGCTTTTCTTTTGTTATTCGGAAATTTTAATCTCCTCCATATGAGTACTTGATATCTAGAGGAAAACTGAGCATTTGTCTAAAAACTCCCATATGATAAAACATTTAACTTGTTGTTCTAAGAAAAAGTACCCATATGGGTAGATTGGAAATGATGAAAATTTGCATACTTGACCTGAAACCCCAAAGTGGGTATGCTGACAGTAATGAGGAAACACTAAATTTATTTAGAGGTCCATGTATTTTCCAAAAACTGTTATCTCCATCTGTAAATCTGAAATCAATTGTGGGTATATAAGAAAATAACAAAAACTGTAAGTGTAAAAATCTGGACCTGATTCACATGGTATTTCCACTTTTCTCAACTTTTTCCATGGGAATGTTGTATAAATATTGTCTTTAACAAGACCTTTTCCTAGGTATATAGTATTCTGAATACACAAATCTTGTTTGTATTGCATTGAAAAACTGTCACATAGACTTATAAGATTCTGAAAAATATCTTGAAAACCCACTTATCAATTCAAATTTAGAAGAATTACCTACCATATTCTTTTGGTTTCACATTGCCTGAAACTTCCACATATCTGCATTCTAAAGGTTCTTCTTGCACCTTTTGTTTACACTTCAGGTATCATTGACATGCTATGTTTTGAACTCTCATGCTTTTTGTAAACTTGTTTATTTTGGAAATGAATCTTGTGTATCTGAATCTTTGCCAAATCTGTTCATATCTATTTTGCTTGATACTTGTAACTCTTTGAAGATATTCTTGAATGAACAATGTACCTTGATTTTTGCCTTCTGCCAAACAGTGATGATATTTGAAGCAACATTTTAGCCAAAGTGAACTGGTTGTCCTTGCTATACCTTTCTTTTATCAAATACATCAGATATTGTATTGATGTTTGTCATTCACTGATATAAACTGAAACTCCTTCACTTGTCTTCATATTGTATTGTTGTACCTTTCCTTTATCAAATACATTAGATACATCAGATACTGCTCTCACACACAGGAATCCCTTGATTTAATTTTGTAGGTTGCTGGTCCATCTCGCTACTTATGCATTCACAATCATGCACTTTCTTTGATAAGATTTTCCAGTTACTTTACTGATCTTGTCACCTTGCTCCGATGGAATTCTGAGAATTCTTTCACTGGTCTTTATTATGTAAAACTGTTAATGCACAAATGCTTCCTTGAATGAAGAAAAAATGAGACTCATACATACCTATATCTCTTTTATCGAATAGTGCCTTTTGTAATCAGGAATTATGTATGCCTCTTCACTCTCAGAAATAGGAAATAGTTGTAGCATAACATGAAACAAGATACATTTTTTCTTATAGCAGCATAACATGACCATACAACAATATTGTGAAGAATGTACTCAGTTGAATCAATGAGCCAATTTAAACTAACGGTCCACCTATAGCTTTCAGATAACACTTTTTGCTTGTTATGAGTGGGTGGTTAGTTTGATGGCTTGAAAGATGAACTTTGTTTTACTCTTTTAGTTGTATATTTACTTTCTTGATGAACATGATGATTACAATATCCTTCCCAACCCACTTGTGATGTATGCAGGGAGCATGTCGAGCTCTACCCTTGTGGGAGCCCATTTTTCTCCACATGCTTGGATTTTTAGAAAATAATCAGCTTCATGATTTTCCCTATACTTGCACAAGGAAACAAACAATGTTAGCATAAAAACAAGATATGATGATCATGTTGATGTTTCTCCTTCAGCTTATTCTTTTGCACTTTTCTTGATTGTCTTAGTGTATAATTGATAGCAGGCTGCATTATTGTTGGTGATTCATATAGGTATCTTCATAATCGGAGCCTTTGACATCCCCCTCTTTTCTCTTACAGGTCAACGGAGCTCGAGAAGACAAAGGTGCACCATTTCAGCGTCGACCGTCGACCAATCAGGCAATGATGATTATGTCATTACTTATGTGATTTCTTCTTTTGCATCTTCCATACTGTAGTGTGCTATTAATGATGCACTGTAATAGTCCCATCCACGACTTGTGTGGATATTCGATATCATTTTATGCTTTTCATTTCGAAAAGAAAAATGTGTTTCAATGCAATGTTGTATTATCATTTGGATTCTTGCAATCAAATGAAATTATGTAAATATGAATCACTTCATGAAATGAACGAAAGCATTTAAAATGCTTTGTTGTTTATATGCTCAATTTTGTACTTCAGTTAATTGTAAAACATTGAATGGAACTTCTAAAACTCAGTTTCCTCTTTTTAATGCTCAACCGTGACTTAACGAACAATGAACACGATGCAAACAACACTTAAGCATAATCTGTAATTTCACCTTAAGATATAACAATGTTCAGCCAGCTCCACCAATTGAGCTGTGGTGAAAAATTGGTAACAGGCTGAAGTGCAACTGTCATTAGTGTGTTTGTGTGAAGATTTAACACTGTTGAGTGAATTTTTACCCGCATTGTTTGTTCATTGGTCAGGTTGTTTGATGAGGCTAAAGCTTGCGTCTGTTACGAGGGTTTTCATCTACTATGTTAGAAACAAGAAAGGTCGCCTTCATAATTTTTTTGTTTTTGTGCTAGTTTTCCCAAATCGCAAGCGAGAAAGATGGCCTTTGTAAGTTCCTATATCTTTAACAACTTGACACCTAGATTCATTGATGGGAAGTGCACTTGAACCCAATAGATGCTTTGTTAGTTGTTGACAACAAAGAAACAAACATTGATGTTTTATGGTGTTAAGTCTACAACTGAAGAGGAGACAATGACTTGTAAAGGGAGTGAAAGAAGGAAGAGAGAGGGAAAACTAGAGCACAACAGTATAAATAATGTACTTGTTTCTTTTTTGGACATGATTGAAATAATTCCTGGTAGGAGACACAATTTTGATATTGATTAATTTTTCTTATATATAATGAAACATGTTTAGATATCGAAGATATACATAATGAACTGTGCATGTCTTCATCCATGTGCAATATGCATATGTTGAAGAAATCACTGTCAAAAATTTTGGAAGATAAGTTGCATTGTTACTAGTTGCTGTGTTGCCTAATTGGAAATTGTCATACATAGTTGCAAGTAAATCGGAGATCAAGGGCTATTTAATGCTCCAAATTCTCGCATATCCTGCTCACTTTCATCCCTTTTGTTTGTAAACATCCCCAAGTGTTCATTTATTTACGTATCCATACTGGTTTGGCTATGCATTAGAGAGGCTTCTTTTCACCAAAGCATTTTTAGTATCAAACCATGTCACATACACTAGTAATTTTTCAAGTATAATGATACATAGTTTAATACTTAAATACTCTTCTGAAAAAGAAGTATCTTCAATGGTATAACCTCCAATGTCACTACAAATTTTTGTCCTCTAATATGTAAATGTTGTTGCCAGCACTATGCACATTGATATATATATTTTTTGATATCAAATGGCTTTGTTTATTGGTTTATTAAATGGATATGTTTATGGGCTTGCTTAGCAATACGATGTCCATGTTCACACTGTGATGCAATTGCTTCTTAATGTAAGTCTACTTAATTATATTGAAACTTATTCAAGTTAATTGTATATCCATGAAACACCAATAGCTAATCAAACATGTTCACCTATTGAAGATAAATGCAATGAAATAACTGTCAATATGTCTGGAAGATAAGTTGCATTGTTAGTAGTAGCTTCCTTTCCTAATTGGAAATTCTCATACATAGTTGCATAGATTTTATTTACTATTAAGATTGGTAGGTGCCTTAATACTAGAAGCAATATTTTTCTTGTAGAAGGCAGGCAACAGATGTAGCTAGTAACCTCAAAAATCACTTCAAACAAATAGGATTTTGATGTTGTGATTCTAGCTACCTTTCTGAATAGCAATTTCCCAGTGTTTGAAGAAACAACAACAACAAAATTCCCATAATCATAACTGCCTAAACAAGAACACCTGTATAGAAATTTTTGAAATCCATACAAGATTAAAATCACATTTGGAAGAATTACTACTACAATTGGCACATACCATATAAACTGCATTAGGAAAGATCTAAATAGAACACATGCATAACACAAAATAAATAACAAACTTGTTCAAATCATGAAGCACAAACTGAAAATAAAGGTGGGGTGTGTTCTACCACCGCATTAGTGCGTCTCAACAAGATGTAATGTCTCGTTACTTAGCCTATAGCATTTTAATACCATATCCACAGTCCTATAAATAGCACAAGAAGACTACATGAGTGAAAATGAAAAAATACATTGCATTGTCTATTGTGGAATAAATTTAAATTTTTATATCTCACACGATCCAAGGAACATTAAAAAATGAATATATAAGATAGAATAGTTAAAACCTTACTCACTTCCTAGTTCAACTTTTTAATTCTTATGTCTATTTCCTCAACATCACATGTTGTGATAGCCCCAAATCCGTGTGCATTCTTAGTCTATTTATCTACAATTAGCTTCAAAACTGCTCCCAAAAGAAGGTCACAAACATATACTATAATGCATTAACTACAACTATTTACTATCTCTAAAAGAAATGACATTAAAATTTTCCTAACAGATAACATATGATGTTTATGAAGCACATAATGAAAATAATGGCCAGATATTTGATCAATATATGTAGATGACTATGTATTGTTTCTTAGACGGTCTAGGTCATACCTCCTCACATTGTTATTGGCATAGATCCCTGTAAGACCAATGACCACTGGAAAGCACAAAATATTTACAAAATGCCAAAACCACTAGAGTAATTACATCCACCAATCACAAAATCGCAAAAATAGGGAAATAAATTCACTTTTTCTAAATACACCCCTGAACACAAGCTATACTTTAGCTCTATTTTCTAGTGCCATTCCCAAAGCACAATTTTAATATGCAAGATTGAGGCAATACACATACATACATATATATATATATATATATACAACCCTTTTTGTTTCACCAACCACATACATATAGATACACATAAAAATATATATACATAGACATATATATGTATATACATACCTCATTATATGCACAAAGAGGTGCACTCACATATACACATTTACATATTTATAAATATATGCATACATGTACACACATAAGCATATACAAAGACATATATATGTGAGAACAAATGCATCAATACATACATATGTATGCATATGTTTAAGTATATAAAAATATACATACATACATACATACACATATATATAAGGTGGGAAACTAAACTATAGTTGATGCCCCTAAAGATCTTGGGAACAAGAGAAACTTCATTTCCATTTTCATTTCCATTACCCTATAGGGAGTGGGAAGGGCTTGGGGATTGATCGTGTGATCAAATTGTAGGCTACTATACTATAATATAAGGGAGGGAATTAACATTGGGAGGACAAGAGGGACAATCGGAAAATCATTTTTTTTCTTATTTTGTTATGAAAGAGTTAAAAAGAAAAAAGAAAACCATCTGATTTAATTCGTTTTGAATAGTCATGAGATGTTCATCTTAGTGTAATATTTTTGTGAACATATGCCTTTTTTTTTACACTCGCAGTTATATACACACACACACACATATATATATGTGTGTAAACATCTAGAGGGGGAAAATGAAAATATATATGTTTGTACATACATATGTATATACATATGTATATAACTATACAAATATGTAACTGTATATGTGTAGATTTATATATATGCACATGCACATACATGCAGACACCTATAAAGACAGTCAAAGAGGGAAGAGAAAGTAAAAACTAGAGCACAACAGTGTAAATGATGTTCAAACTTAGAAATGACTTGTTTGTTGTTTTGAACATCATAGAAATAACCCCTCATAGGAGACACAGTTTTCATATGGATTGGTTTTCCTGAGCAAATGAAAAAACAATGCAAAACAATAGAATTTACAAATCACTTGTTTTAGGCTTTGAATATGACATGTATAAACCCTCTTAATAGACATGGATTTTGTACACATATCAAATTACAATCAGTTCTTTCTTTGTTTCAGAGATGGAAGACATAGATCCTGTCAATAGACATAGATGTCTGTCTCATCAAACAATCTGAGCAATTGGGTAAACAAAACCCAAATGTCACTGCAACAAGCTTTTCCCAAGTTTATGTGTCTAAGAGGCAATGTAAGGAAATGAATAAAAACTGTAAGCCATTGAAGTTTATAGCAGAATCCATTAATGAGATTTTTCACTCATATATATATATATATGTGCATCTGTACATATGTGTGTGTGGTGAACACAAACAATCTTTTGCCTGACAACCATAGGTCTTGATACAACCATGCATAAATAGCAGTTGCACTTAAGCCTATTCAAAACAAAGGGTAAAACAGATCCTAGTAAATGCAAAATGCACAACACACACATATATATAAGCACACATATAAACTCATATATATATATACATATACATACACACACACACACATATATACATATAGATACATATAGATACATATATAAATTTATACATATATATATGCACAAATATATATGTCTACATATGCACACACACACACATATATATACATACATACAAATATATGTATATATATATGTATGTGTACATTCTTATATATATACTTTCATATATGTATGTCTTTGTGTGCAAATATGTACATACACACATACATATAAAAACATACATGTGTATATATATATATGTATATAGATAAGATCCTTTCTCCTTGACATGCATGAAACTTAAAACCATAATCCATTAATGAGAACTTTAGTTCAATCTATTTGCCATAATTTAAAACCTACCAATTTAAATTGAGAATGCAATCATATGCACACAACACGTGACCCACTACTGGCAACACCACATGTAAAATTGCACCAATGGCACATGCATAGCAAGAGATCATTACAATAAAATTGCATTTTAAACTTCATTTCTATGAACTATAAATTGAAACTATAGAATATGAACAGAGAACAAACAACACACCATATGTCAATGACTAGGCATTTTTGGGTGAAAAACATAAACGTCATTTTAATAGTTCCAAATAGAAACCATTGGAAGATGTCTTATCTGTACAAAATATTCATGACATACATCATTTGAAACGTCAATCACATATCAGTTATATCATGTACAGATAGACATCTTCCAATATCTATCACTCTTCCATGTATGGACAATTCAGTTGAATTGAAGTAACAGACAATGCAAAATGTTTTCAATTTACATAGGATAAACAAGTTGCACACAAGAACTGTCATGACTTCCATTAAAACCTTAACCACCCCATCTATGGTATACACAAAGTTTGCACATGCAATTGAAACTTTCAAACACATTCTTCATTGACAGATTTTATAATGAGCATCAAGTCCACATCTGTTGTGAGAGATAGAAGAATTTACAAATGCAACATTTTGTGACAGATTGATTGATGATGGTGAAATATATGCCTCTTGATAGAATTCAATTTCATGACTACTAAAGAAATCTACATTAATGAATTAGGGTGCTAAGTATTTAACTCAACAATGAACACTAACCATAGAAGCAATCAATGATAGCAAAGAATAGAACATGCACATATTTAACTATGTACATACATACATACATACACACACACACACATATATATATATATGCATACACACATATATGTATAAACATATACACAGGAGAAATGTAAATATATATGTATATATATATACATATGTATATACATACACATATGTAACTATATTTGTGCAAAGTTATATATGTGCATATGCACATACATATAGACACATATATACATGTATGTACACATAGCTTTATATATACATATCTACACATGCATATATATGTATGTGTCCTTTTGTAGTTTTTTACACGCTTGTATTTTATGGGTTAATGTCTACTATTTCTTGTTGTTTGCATTTTGTGCACACAAACATCGCATTGCAAATGCATTTGAATCTATTAAATAGCAATGAAAATTAGGTCAAAGCAATTGGGATATATCTAGGTATAAAATCATTAAATTTGACACCATTGCAACCACAGGTCTTCAAAGCATTATACATTTATAGCAATTAAATTTGCATCTACTCAAAATAAATGAGAAAAAAGATCCCAATTAATGCAAAATGCAAAACAAAGACATATCTACATATATATATGTATACATAGAAATATATACATACACACACACACACACACACACACATATATATATATATATATGCACAAAGATATATATCTATATGCACACACACATACATATATATACACATATAGAAATACATATGCATATATATATACATATATATGTATATATCTGTGTGTGTGTATGTATGTATGTATGTATGTATTTATACATACCTATATATACTTGCATATACGTATTTCTTTGTGTGCACGTATGTACATACATACACACGTATAAAAAAAAACACATATATATCTTTCTCAACAACAAATTCCCTCTCAACAGATGCAGACTTAATCATTTTACACCCACACATTTTCCAATTAGTTGGACCTAATTTTCATTTTTCGTCAAATAAATTCAAATGCAGTCACAGTGCATGCATGCGAAGGAAATACTAATTTCATTCTTAATCATGACAAGAACACTATCATGCCAAGTACTTCACTCAACAAGAAAGACCAACCCATAAACACACCCAGACAAACAACCTCAGCAAATGTGAAAACAATGCAAATAACAATTTATTCCACACAATTTAAACTTCAACCCCAAGAAATACTTCAAATACGAAAAAAACATATAGACACTAATCCATAAAGAATAGCGAAAAATAGACATAAAAATACACAAAATGCAAACAACAATTAACAATACACATTCATAAGCTTACAAAGGCTTCATTTTTCGCTCCCCATAGAATAGATATAAACCCTTTCAATAGAGACTGGCTTAATGATTTTATACCAAGACTTTTTCCATTTATTTACAACTATTTTTCATTTTCATTTAATAAATTCAAATGCAATTACAATGCATGAGTGCACACACCAAAAATTAACCATAAAATGCAGAAATGCAAAAAACTATAAAACGACACTGTAAAATATGTAGGAACTTACAAACGCTTCGTTCTTCAATACCAAAATCGCACACCTAAACCCTCTCAAAAGGCACCGATTTCATCCTCATCGAACAATCTAATGAAAATAGAAGAGAAACAAAAAATTGAAAGCATAAAAGATAGACTGACTTACAAACGCCACCTTCCTGGCTTCCAACACCATAGATGAAAACCCTTCAGCTTCATCAAACAACCTGACCCAATGAAAAAAGAACATGGAGAACAATTTGATCGACAACATTAAACCTTCATAGCATAACACAAAAATGATGAATGCAATACAACCCACTCACAATAAATGAGAAGACGCAAATAGTAAATGTATTTACAAAATGCCAAAACCACGAGAAAAAATACACTCGCCAATCACAAATTTGCAAAAAGGAAAAAATTCACTTTTTCTAAATATTCCCTTGAACATAAGCTATAACCACAACCAACTATTTATATTCTTAATCATGGATAGCAAAGGAATCCACATTAACAGATTATAGTATTAATTATTCAACTCGACAATAGACAACAACCCATAAAAGCAATCACTGATTGCAAAGTACTGAACAAGAAAGGATAACCCATATCTACACTCACATACAAAAACTAAGCAAATGGACAAACAACACAAATAATACATTCCTCAACAAAATTAGAACCTCAAAACCAAAAAAATATTTAAAATACGAACTATTCTCATCTTCATTGGATACATTGAAATGCAACTAACTATTTAACTCAACAACAAACACCAACCCATAAAGAATAACGAAGAATAGATATAAACACACAAAATGCAAACAACAACTAACAATACACATTCGCCCATAAAACAAAAATATGCAAACCATTATAAAAGGAGACTGTAGAAGCCATAAAAACTTACAAAGGCTTCATTTTTTGCTGGACCCATACAAAAAATACAAACCATTTCAATAGAGAGGAGCTTAATGAGTGCACACACTAGAAATTAACGACAAAATGCAAAAATGTAAGAAACTATAAAATGACATTGTAAAAGATGTAGGAACTTACAAACACTTTGTTCTTCAATACAAAAATTGTACACATAAACCCTCTCAAAAGGCACTAATTTCACCCTCATCGAACAATCTGACCAAAACACTAGAGAAAGGAAAAACTAAAAGCATAAAAGATACACTAACTTACAAACACCACCTTTCTGGCTTCCAACACCGTAGATAAAAAACCCTTCAACCTCATCAAACAACCTGACCCAATGAACAAACAATGCGAAGAACAATTCGGTTGACAACATTAAACCTTCACACCATAACACAGTAATGACGACTGCACTCCAACCTACTCACAATAAATGAGAAGACACAAATAGTAAATGCAATTGTATTGCCGAAGATGCCACGCATCCCCACGAAGAGTCCATGGCAAGACATGACTATACAAACAAACTCATGAAGTATTTCCAATAGAAAAACTCCCTACAATAATTATTATTATTAATATTATTAAAAATATTTACAAAATGCCAAAATGACAAGGAAAACCACGCCCACCAATCATAAAATTGCAAAAAGAGGGAAAAAAATATTGCTTTTTCTAAATACTCCCCCAAACATAAGTTATACTTTAGTTGTATTTTCCGGTGCCATTCTGGGCAAACTCTAAAAAAAGATGCCAATAGTAAATGCAAATGTACTGCTGAAGACGCCACACGTCCCCACAAAGAGTCCATGGCAAGACACGACTATACAAACAAACTCATGAAATATTTCCAATAGCAAAGCTCCCTACAATAATAATTATTATTAAAAATATTTACAAAATGCCAAAACCACAAGGAAAATTACACTTGCCAATCAAAAAATCGCAAAAACAGGAAAATAAATCCACTTTTTCTAAATACTCTCCCAAAAATAAGCTATACTTTAGCTTTATTTTCTGGTGCCATTCCCAAAGCATAATTTTAATATGCAAGATTGAGGTGATAATAATAGTTCCCCGCCTTATAAAGGTAGGGACTAATAAATAGATTAATTTAATCAAATGAGAAGACATAGGGGTTTTAATTAAATGGGATGAGAATTAGTAAGAAAGGGAGTTAATTAATCCAATAAAATTAATTATTTGATTAATTAGGAGAAAATGATGAATTTAATTAAACAATACAAATTATTTAATTAAATAGCTAAAAAAAAGGTGAAGTGATGTTAATAATCAGATTCAGATGCATAATACCGATTAGGACTATTTATGTGTCTACAAAACCATGTTGTAGGGAAGAGTCATTCCATTTTTAAAATTTTTGTTAGGGAAATTTAGGGCATCTTAGAGAAATCTCCAAGAATAGTGGTGCCTTTGGTAACTTCAATTTCGATTAGATTGCCTCAAAGACATGTACAAATATGTCCTAAAGTGGAAACAGACACAGTTCATTTCCCACGTTAATCCTTCTGAGAGAAGCACATGTAAATTCAACATCATGCAATAGTAGATTCTAGAAGTAGAACCAACACAGATGAAAGATAAGACAGAATACCAGAACACACAGACTTACGTGGGGAAAACCCTTTCGGGTAAAAAACCCCACACTCCAAAGATCGAGCCATTGTATTATTAAGCAACTAAAGGTTACAATATAATTTAGGCTCACAGCCTTTTCAAAGATTACATCTTGTTCATTCTGGATACAATATGGTAACCAACTCTCCCTCTGTACATTTCCTGATCAACCTCTCAAACCAAACAATATTCGTACTATTGCAATACCCTCACACAGTATACAGTACAAATCAACATGAGACATGGCATTCAATCCTTGATCAGGAGAGAATTCAGCAGCATAACCCTGCCTCTCACTTCCTCTGTTTCGGCCTCATGGCCTCGACCTTCCAGCCAGCCACTCAGCCCTCACTCTATCACTCACCTGTATCGAACAACTGTTCATCAAACTAAACATCATCTACAATTCCAGAGTATATCCATGTCGTCTCTTTCTGTTGAACTTCCTCACAGAACAGCCACAACAGACTAACTTCCAACGGTTCCCATTCAACTTCTCTGATTGGTTGAAGACACACCATGTAGGATGGTTTCCCAATTGGTCACATTCAACCTGTATTCGCATGTCGGTGAGACACTAACCGTATCTCCTCGATGCCATAAGACCTGACTGTAGCTGTCACCAAGAGTTCTCACTATCAGCAAGATGTTACACCGAGTTCAGAAAGCTATCGCTCAGACTTCACCTTGTTGCCAAGACCTCATACCGATGATCATCACTTGTATCACTATCGCTAAGACAATCGCTATTCGATGAGACATCATACCGAAGTCCCAAAGTCACATAGATGTTAGCTTTCCATTCGGTGAGACTATCACTACTCGCCAAGACATCACACCAATGTTCACAAGTTATTCTGAAGTGTCCAACAGTCGGCAAGACTTACCACTATTGCCAAGAGATTACAACGATGTTCACACCTATCGGCGAGAGAACCCACCATTGGTAAGACTTCTTATCGATACTTCCAAGTTACCCCGATGAGCATCAGTGAGACAAACATAAGTTGCCAAGAGTTCATAGCAAAGCCTCTGTGTTACCCTGAAGACTCCAAGTGAGAGCTATCGGCAAGACTTCGGCTATCACTGAGACTTCATACCAAAGCAAGCCTTTCGGCCAAGGGTCTCCCCGACACCGCTTGTTGCCCAGAGTCTCCCCGATATTTGATAAGAGTGGTCTGTCGGCCAGAGATCTCCCTGTCACCAAGAGTTCCTACCGAACCCTTATGCTATCCCGATGAATCTGAATGTAACACTGTCGGCGAGACATCTCTTATCGCTAAGACACATTCTGATAGGAGCAAGTCATACCGATTACTGCATTGGCCAGACAGACCAAGGGTCACGCTGATATCAGCTAGACTTTCTATCGTCGCCGAGACAACATTTCAACTGTCCCAGGATACGCCGAAGGTTCAAGTTATGTCGATCACCAAGACATTCAGGAGGTCACAACGACAGTTCAGGATCAACTAGCAGATCGACCAGACATCTCAACAATCACACCGAAATTACTCACAAGAGGTTTCAGGCTGTGGGATTGAGGCACACAATTCCAACAATTTTCACAACTCTTTGCCACATGTTCCATATAGATTGTAGAGGAAAAGAAGCCCTAATTTTAAAGAAAGAGGATAAGAGTAATTTTTCTAACCAATTAATAGCTTGCCAATTTGTTCTTAATTGAAGCTTCCATGATACGTTGACGAACTAAAAATTTCTAAGGTATGAATCTCCAATAGCAGCTCTAGTAATCCATTTTGTAGCAAGGCAAGTCCCTTGGGTTTTGGGATCTATAAGCCCCAGCCCACCTTTATGGTTTGGATGAGTGCAAAGAAACCATGAAGCAATAATGAACCCAACATTACCATCCCATTTGGAGCACAAAAATTTATGAATAATTCTATTTTACTCTTCATAACCTTGCTTGGACAACATCCGACAAGAGGAGTAATACACATGGGTAGCAATAAGAATCTTATTGGCAACTTGAATCTTGCTAGCTAAGGAAACAAATTTATTACAAAAATTAAATAGCTTTTTCTTAAGTCTTTTTAAAAACCAAGCCCACATATCAGAAAGAGAAACTCCCAAACCAAAAGGAATTCCAAGGTATCTAATTATCTCTCCATGTTTGATTTGCGTCCATTCCTTTGGTAGCCATTGTGGAATAGGATCAAGTTGCATCATCAAAAATTAAGTTTTGTTGTGAGCTAGAAGAGAACCAGAAACCTCATAATACAGTTTTAAAATTCCCATGGTATTACTCAATTCCTCTTCAAAGTTATGCAAGAATAGCATATTTTCATCAAAAAAATGAGAATTAATCACCACCTTATTCTGAGGGATAAAAATACTTTTGATAAGTTTCATGTGGAAGGATTTTTGGAGAAAATAACCCAAGGCATTAGCTGTAAGAACATATAAAAAGGGGGGAAAGGGACAACCCTACCTTATGGAGCATTGTAGCTTGAAGGAATTTGGCATAGTCTTATTAATAATAAGGTAGGAATTATCACCTTGAAACAACATTTGAACATGGTTTCAAATTTTAGGACCAAAACCCAACCATTGCAACATTTTAAGAATAAAACTCCAACGAATTCTATCATAAGCTTTATCAAAATCTAACTTAACCACCAAAGCATTTTGGCCTAATTGTTGAGCCCATTCCATAGTCTCCCAAGACAACATTAAATTGTCAATTATATATCTTCCTTTTAAAAAGCCTATTTGCTTAGGTCTCACAATAATATGCACAATAGGTTTAATTTTGATTCCTAAAGCCTTTGCAATGATTTTATATGAAGTATTTAATAAGGTAATTAGCCACCAACGAACAATGGTATCCTCATTCTTCCTCTTAGGAATACATTTGATTATGCCTTATTGATATTAGGACCTAAGGAACCTCTCTAAAAGGATTATAAATAGAACATATAAAAATCATCATTAATATGGTCCCACATAATTTGATAGAATTCAACTGGAAGACCATCAATTCCAGGGCTTTTATTTGATTTCATAGAGAATAGAGCATGTTCAATTTCATCCAATGAGAGAATATGGTCCAAGAAATTGCTATAACCCGGATCAATCTTAGTATGAATACAATCCTGTATACTTTCTTACAAGGTTTGTTGAATATATGTCCAGTTGAATTCCTCTTTGAACAAATTTTCATAATAATCATAGAACACACTAATAATATCGACATTATCAATGTGATATCCCTTTTCATCCCTTATAGCCTCTATCTTCTCTTTTTTGTGTTTGTAATTGAGATAATTAAAGAAATATTTGGAACCCTTATTCCCATCCTTAATCCATTGAATTCTAGCTTTGATTTTGGATCCTTGATCTTTGTAATGATTCATTTTACACAACTGAGCTTCAATAACAACAATATGGTGCTGAATATTTTCATTGTGGGAATCAATGCTCAATTTTTTTCTAGCATGTTCAAGCTGCCCTTGAAGGGATTTTTCTCTACGTTTATGTCTCAAGGCCATTCTTCTTCTAAAGGAATGAAGAAATTCAACATATTGAGATATAACATAATTCCACCAATTGATCCATGATTCCCCTTCAAGAGGTTTAGGAATTGAATTCCAAATCCCCACTAAAGAAAAAGCACATTCAATGTTTTTAAGATGATATATATTGAGTTTGAAGGGGAGTTGAGAGGGAAGATCAATATTTTTTGAGAGAGAAAAGGAGCACAAGATAGGAAAATGATCTGATAAGGTTTTTGAATAATCCACTTGCACATAATAATCTAGTGGAAACTTGTCCATCTGGATATTATGAGAAACATAAAAATGATCCAATCTGCTCAGTTTTCGATCACAACCTAGTTTTCAATTAGACCAAGTATACCAATTATCGACATGAATAGAGAATTTCTTACGGATAAGAATGGTAATTCCAAGAAAATTCCAACAATATATCCATTTTTTAAATTCCTCATGACTGAGTTTAAAATGGCTAAACCAACCACGATCCTCATGATGCTCCACCATATTAAAATCTCCTTCCAACACCCAATCAACATTAGGAATATTTTTAGACATCCAATCCCAAAGAGCAACTCTTTCTTTAGAATTTTTAGGAGCATATATAAAGAAAAAACCCAAAGGTTGTCTGTTGATAAAAGAAAGGGCCCAAACACAATTATGAGTCAGGTCCCCCCCCTTATCAATGACATGTTTGGATATCCAAGGAGACAATCCAAGCACAACTCCACCACTACCTTCCTTATGTGAGGTATGAATGAATAGAGAATCATTCCAAAGATTGAAAAGAGCCGCATCTAAACATTCATTGCTGATTTTAACTTCTAGTAACAATAACACATCAGGTTTCTATTTCATTAGAGTATCTTTAACTTTAATTTTTTGATGAGGGTGGGAAAACCCTCTCACATTCAAAGATAATATTTTACAATTCATGGTAAACCAACAAGAGAGTTATCATCCTCTTGTGGCAAGACACCAAAGCGATTAGAAGTGGGAACCACATGTTCATTTTTCACTTTTTCATTTGAACTCACAGGCGGAGATCTTGACCTTTGTCTAGAGTTATGGAGAGGAGAATTGGATTTGCAAGGGGACTTTAGTAGACTGGGAGAGTGAGAACAAGAAGGTTCAATGGGAGTAGGGTGGGAAATGGAAGAGGAAGAAGGTGGTTCCTTTCTTTTCCAAATAGTCCTTTATTTATTAGTCATAATAATGCCTTTGTAAGAAGCATTTTCCATTGAGGAAGGTTCAAAAGGGGAAGAATGACTAGAAGAAGGAAAACTAGTGCTAGTTAGAAAAAAAGGAGACAGGGGACTTTTAATGGTTGACCTTGGTTTCAAGTTGGGATTATTGACCACTTTAGCTGGAGCAACTTACAATTGAGAAGAAGACCTATTTTCCTGATAGGGAAGTCTTAGATCAAATGACCATCTTGTTAGCAATAAAAGCGGGCATTTGGCTTGTTCAAATAAACTATAAGATAATATAATTCAAAACTTGGGACCAAATAGTTTGATATTCTCTAGAAAAGGTTTGTTTAATCAATTTCCATGCATACCCTTGGATGAACCCTTAAACTAGAAAATTTATTAGAACTTTACTTGCACCATATGACTTTACCGATTTGGGAAAAAATATATTTCAAGAATGGTCTAAAGCCTAAATTTAAAAATGGGAGTTCCAACCACATGGGATAGTGAGAATGGGAAGGGCCTTCGGGATGAAAATCAAAAGTCTGGGCTTGCAAATAACAAATTCATCCACAAATAATCCATGTGTCGTACTGTAAAATTGCTTGAGCATGCTCAATAGACTTAAACATGCGGGATACATAACCTTTGCCCAACCCTCTAACGGATTCAATCACCCATCCCCTATTTTCCCAATTTTGTTTAGCCCATTTATAAAAGTCTAATTTAGAGGGAGTTCCTTTTAAGAAAAAATAAATAGCAGTTATGTTTTGATTTTCAACTATGCAATCTACAACTTCATTAGGTAGCTAGAATTCTAAGGTATTACCTTGGAATTTTTGCATCTTCTTGATTCTCCTATGCTTTTTCTCCATTTAGAATAGGGGTTTCCTCTTCTGATATTTCCTAGTTATTTTGTTCTCCTTCTAAATCAAGAGCATCCTCCATTAAAACTACATATTTCTTGGATTCGAAGGAATGGGTTTCTTAGCCAATCTTGCATTTGATTTCCTCCTTGTTTGTATCCCTTCCTTCCCTGGTTGCTCACCCTCTGGTCTTATTTTTTGGGTACACTCTGCCTCATGGGTATCCTCCATTTTTTCTATTTCTTTATCTAAATATTTTGAAAAACGTTTTCTTGCCAAATGGGCTTCTGACTTTAACTTCATTTGCAATGGAGTTTCATGGTTTTCCTCTCTTAAATTCTCCATTGACTAAAGAGAGGACATAAAAAAGGTCTTAGCTATGAGCCAAAGCTCTACGCCTCCTCCTACACACACTGCACCAAAGATTTCTTAGATTCACAGTAGTTCTTCATGCTTAGGGTTTGTTTGTTTGTCATCGTATTCCAACTCCGTTTGCCTTCGCTATGTTCAGTAATTTTTCCAACCTTTCTTCAACTTAACTAGTTTTTATTTACAATCATGACAAGTTGAAAAGGGTCCTAGCATCGAACCCCGCACAATGGATTTTATCATGTATTGCTTAGGACTTTTGGAATCTTGCCATTTCTTGAAAAAATCTACTTGAATTTGAATTTTGAAAAGGTTGGAATAAAGTTTGTGACTACAAGGTTGACTTCATAATCATGAAAATGATCATAGGTGGGAAAATTGTTGGATCTATGTAGATAATGACTATATTAGGGTAGATAGATGTATAAATATAATACGCTGAGGTATTTTGTCAAACACTTGGCGTGCATCTTCCAAACTCTTGCATTTTGCATACATTATAACAAGATTATTCAACAGAAATGTTTCTTTATCAAACTTATTTCTAATCATATGTTATGTACAGGATTTTGTCTCAATGCATCCCCTCAGAAGAGAATTATAAATCTTTAAATCTGCTTGAATGCCTTGTTTGTCCATATAATTCAGAATATCAACAGCTTCATTCAATCTTCCCTGTTTGCAGAGAGTATCAATGTCATCCTTGATGTTAAAATACTTATTTGGTGCTGTCGTTGTTTTCGTTATTATGCAGCTGTTAAAGGCAACGGTACAAAAATATTGAATTTTTTGGGGTATTGATAATTTATGTATCAGCATTGTGTTTGGTATTCGATTTCTTCAGGCCCTTACCTTTTCTCTAATGGTGGTTTTACTAATTGCAGAGATCCAAATTCGGATTGGTAATGCTCAGTAAATGTGCTTTTTGCAAGGGATTGTAAGGACATTTCATAGAGATCGAGGGAGAGAAGAGAATAAATACTAAATTTTAAAATATTTTAGAGAGTGTTTATAACATATTATCTGTATTGGATTTACTGAGGGAAATAATACCAGTGGGTGCATGCTTGAGTGAGAATAGTATATTTGATTTTTTAATAGTACTTCAAATTAAATTAAATTGTTTTTTTATTAAATATTTCATTTTGATTTTTTTTTTTTTTTGGAGGGTTTTATATCAAATCTACATTCTTTTTGTATCTCAATAAGGTGCACAAGTGAATTGAGGAGTATCTATAGGGGTATTTAAAACCATTCAACTTCACCATTTACTACAACCCATTGACTCACTTTGATTTTTGAATAAAATACAATTTTAAATGGTATTTTAATTTTAATTTTAATTTTATTTTGAAGAAAATAATAAGTAGTTTTATTATAGATTTTAATAATTATGTTTTTCTAATAAGTTTAATAATACATATTTATTAAGATAATTGAAACAATAATAATTAAAAAATAGTAATATTTAATCAAACAATCTATTATATCAATCATTTAAAGTTATGGAAAATGATCTAGAACATGAATTTGCACATTCTTTAAGTATTTAAATAAATGAAAAAACTATAATAATGAATACTAGACAAAATGAAAACTCAATGCACCACCTTTCATACGTAGAGAAATATAATTATGAAGATCAAAATGGTTTTAAACATGAACAAATTAGAACAAAGGAAAACAACAATTTTCATCTTTTAACAACTTCAAAAACAAACCTAAAAACTAAAAGGAGAGATATATCATCAAGAAAAAATTACCTTAATTTAGCTAAGTGAGAATCATTCAAATTCTATCAATTACAAACTCCCATAATGGTCACTATAGCATGAATTATTTAGCAACTAGGTTAAGACAACATCTCTTTTCACACTTTTAAAATCTTTAAAATATTAATTAAAACACTTGTATTTAATCCATATAATGATGAAGGAATAGTTAATAAAAAAAACTAAAACACACCAATACTAGTTGGATGCAACTTTGTAATTTGAAAGGGATAAATGCAAGAGGTCTTACATTGAAATACATGATGAATGAATAAGAGAATGTGGGTAACTTCCTTAAGAAGGTAGTATTTTCCAAATTGCTCTTGATTTCCATGCTTTTATCACATGGGAAATGCTATACATGTCCACTTTCATAAATACACATGGTAGCAATATCAAGATGTGCAGTTCTGTGCATGAACTCCATGTACTAAGAAAGGGGGTTTTAAACTTCTAGACGAGACACTGAAGATAAGTGTGTATAGGGTTGTGAAAAAGGATCTTAAAGAATAAAAAAGAGCCAACTGATGTTCTTGAAGTGATCTGATTTTAATCATGATTATTACACTTGATCACCCTCATAAGCTCATTTTTAATATCCCATAACAAATGAGTTCCTCTTTGTCAATAAGGTAATCTAATTCATAAATCACTATATTAATAATTCTAGTGATGCATCACAAAATGGATTTGTGATGTTACTCTTATCTACACTCTTAATAAAACTACCCAATAAGCTTCTATCTCACTAGTAGCAATAGTAATGTGCACAAAACAATAAATAAATATATAAAATAATCAATAAATCGGGCAATAACATAAGACATAGTCACATAACACATTAGTTTAGTATGAGAAAAATTAAAGAGGTAGAAAAATTCTATGAAGGGTATGCTTACAATAGCATATCACTTAATATTTAGTACTATTACATGTAGGTTAAGCCATTAAATAGTTTCATGAGTATGTATAATTATAATTTAGCTTAACAGTCTCCATCTTTCTCTTGCAACTCCCCAAGAACCCTAAAACACACTACTTATCTCCTTCAATACAACAATAAGAGTGTTCCCTTAATCAATTGAACATTCTCATTGGTTATTCAATTGTCCTTTATTCCTTTTTTGACATTGCATCAATGGGGACATGAATTGGTTGCCCTAGAATGAAAATGCACAACCTTTATCAAACTATATCCACATGGGAACCCATTTAATATACATTCTAAACCTAATGAATTTCAACAAAGAAATCCAAGAGTTTAATGCTCACCAAGTTGATATTAGTTACCACAACTCCATGATAATGCAAATGAATGCAATTGTGAATGAATAGTAGCTCACTCAAAGAATGTTTCTCACACTAACATTTCCTAACATAGGTAAACAATAAATAAGGCCCTTTTTAAAGCTAAACAATATCCAAACAAGGAAACAAACCATCCCTTCCATGTACTCTAAAGAACTTTCAATAATAATAACTACCATAAAGTTATAAAATGAGTGAAGATATGGATGCTTGTTACTACATAAATCCCAATAATGTTCTAGACCACTACCAAAGGTTTGTAGACATATTCCTCCACTCATAAATCTATTGCATATTCATTCTAACATGAACTATATTGTTGAAAATAATGATAATCATCTCACTACTAATTCCAACATAAGAATAATGCCCCTATAACTTGTATGAGATTGAAACATACTCATTGAGTGACCTCATATCTTCTAGTGCATAATATATAATACATGTAGCAACATGTTATCAATTATACCTACATGTTTGATGTCTATAATAGTTTGCATAGTACTCGTAACAACCTACATGATGCTTGTAGTAGCTTGCACATTTCCTTTAGCAACCTTTAAAAAACCTATTGCAATTTGAAAAAAGTTTGTAGCAACCTATGTACAATCCTTGTAACACTATTACAAGTGAATCAATAACATTTGCATGAATTTAGAACCTTCTTAATCCAAACTACTCAACCAATCTCATAATAATCTTGTTCTAAGCATAAACTAGTCATCCAACAAAACAAGGGAACAATGAAAACCTTTGATCCCAAATTACTTAAGATAGTTTTTCCCACTACCATGTTGATGGTTAACTAAGGTGATCTCTTAAATCAATATGACCAAGAATAATCACATAATTTATTTTTCATAGCTATACGAAAACATATTTTTAACCATCTTATAAACATAAAGCTATGAGAAGGATTTACAAATTAGCTTATTGATAATAAAGAATCACCTATAACCATTATAAAATTTAAGTACAAAATGTTAGTGTAGGTTTTTTATTTTCCTTATGTTAGGGGGTATTTATTTTTCCTACACATTATTATTTAAGCTTTCTTAGGTTTATTAGATGTGGTAATATGAGGACACATGGCAAAATACAATAGCTACATGTGTCACTTTCTCCCCACACATGGGTAGTTGAGTTACACATCCTCTTTGGCTTGTTGTGCCACCTCTCATAACCACTATTATGTTTTTACCTGAGTAGTTTATGGGGTAGTTGGGTTTCTCACCCTCTTCTAGCTATGTGCCACCTCTCTCCTGTCTTCACTTGAGGAGGTTATGCCACATGTCTTGTCATTTACCAAGTAGGTGATAACCTCCCACCTTTTATGGGTAGTAGGGGTTAATGCACCTCTTGGATGTACGTGCCCCTATTTTGCTATATATTGAGCACTCTCCTCTCACCTTCACTAGTTCAGCTAGTTTGGTGATCGCTTGGTGGGAGTATTGAGAGTATTCTACAATTTCTCTTGCCTTGTCTCTATTTTCCTCTCATTTCTAGATTTCTCTTCATTCTGCTATTTTGATCTTCGATCATCTGTTGACTGAAGTTGCATGTGATTTAGGACTGACATCAAATTCTGGCTTGGTTCTCACTTCTCGCAGAATCTAACATGGTATCAGAGTCGTGTTGTCTGGTATAGCTCATTATTTTTCTGATTTTTTGAGAGATTTGAGACTAATAAAAAGCTAATATTTTTCCTTAAAAACCAAGTATGCTCTTCTCCTGCATCCTCGTATGACCTGGAGAATCATAATAGTTTAAAGGAAAAATAAGCATATATTTAATCTAGTTTACATATATATGTTCATATGAGATCTGGGTGATTTTCTACTTTTTGGTAATATTGGAGGCCTTTTCAGCATTTCCATAGAGTCCAGAAGGTTTGAGAAAGTCATAATTGACTTTTATTTCACCAAAATCAAAGATTGGAGGATACAGTAAAGAAAAAGATTGGAAGATATAGTAAAGAAAATCAAAGTTAAAAACTTGAATTTTTTACTAGAGCCGTTTTCATTTTGGCTTTAGAAATGTGGCTTTGACTCGTTTTCAAGAAAAATGATTTTTGGGTTTTATTCCCAGCATAGAAAAACCATCTGGGCAATTCAAGAGATGGCAAAGACGTAGAATCAACTATAGCAAAATAGTGGATTATTTACTAAGCAGATTTATTTTTCTGGGGTACCTGTAATAACTTTGGCTCCTCGAAAATAAATTTTGCAAACAAGCAATTTTGTCGAGTTTTCAGAAATGAGCACCGAACGTCTCCAAACTGATAGGTGGAATTCGAGCATTTTTATTCTAATAAGCCACGGATTTTTCACTTTAGACGAATTTTCAAAACCGCTGGTTATTACTGAAGAAAGCGAAACCGAAATGCAAAGCTGCCATTTTCCAGACTTGCCGGAAATCTAATTTATCAACTTATTTCGTAATTTCTGGGCTATTTGGAGCCTTTTAAAAAGGTTTCCGTGGTAATCTCGGAAAGTGCTTCGGTAAAAGCACCTAATCTGGCAGTGCCAAACATCATGCAATATCTAGGCGATTTCGGAAATTGGGTGGAGCATTCTTTATATTTTCAGCGCACTCACTTAAAGTGACTTTTTTATATCAATCTTGAAGGATTATATAGGTGATTTGTAATCAGGAACTAAGATAAAGTTCCATTTATGGGTGGTTTAAGCATGTCTCTTGAAAATTATTTCCATCCTTCTGTTGTCAGGCTAACTTCAGAGAACTATTTGTCTTGGAAACAAGGGATGAATATCAATGTTGAGCAAGATCTATTCACTATACCTTGGCTTGTTCGTTGAACCAAGTGACTAAATCAAAGAAAGTATGGTTTAAAATATGAAGGTCTATGGACTATTGTCTACTATCTCTGTTGTGACTCTAATCCATCCATCTGAGTTCCTTCAGCTTGGTTATCTTCAAACTTATATGAGTTGAATCTTCACTAAAAGTGATGTTTCCTTGGATAGCCACCCTTAGGATATATTCGACTTATTTTCCCCATCATGCTGAACACCTTAGTGGTGTCCATCATCTATACTCCCATCACCATCTACTTCGTTCTGTGGGGATATTTGCTTTCATCCTCCAATGAAGTGAAAGATGGAGAACAACCCCACTAGCAATGTTTGATATGAGTGTGGATACTTTGATAATCATTTGGAGAAGATTCTTCATAGGAGTATTGAGTGTTTAGCTTATGCCTATATTTTCTTTGGAGATTCTATTTGTCATCTTTAGCAATGTGGCCTAGAACACCTGATTTGATTGTGGAAGCTTTCAACATCGACATGGGGAAACTTGAGCCAACTTTAGAGACTTCATTCATTCTGCTGGCCGACTAGCAGTTTGTTTCATCCAATTCTGAACAGGTCGCTGTGACCCTGAAGAAGTCTTGCCGAAAGGTTTACTGTGTAGCTATCACTGTAGCAAGGTGTGTTCGTTGTGACCTCATAGCGCTTAGGAGAGATTTGGCCGAAAGGCCATTCATTCGTTTATCGGCGTAACTCTTAGCGACTGTGATCTTCGGTGAAGCTTATGGTTCTCACTAAGATGTCTCAGCAAAGTATTGTTCTCTTGCCGACAACATATGAATTGATGTCCTTGGGCTAACTTATTATGGCTTGGTGAGAAGTCACCGCAAAATCAAATGTTATGCCGACTGTGTTTTATCGGAGAGACTTAGCCGAAGGAAGTGACTTCGGTAAGATGTCCTACCAAAGTGGATATGTCTTAGCGACTAAGACTTAAGTTGGAATCTTCGGTATATCTTAATGAACTTGGAGAAAGGTATTAGCGATAGAAGAAAGCTATGCCAATAGGGACTACTTGGGAGTTATCAATATAAATCTTAGACTTCGTTATGAAGTCTGAGCGATAAGCTATTGTCTTGCCGATAGCCGATGGCTATCGAGGTAACTCTTGGCGAACAGTTGGTCATCGGTGAAACATAGATAAATTGGTAAGTTCTCTTAGCGATGGACAAATGTTTTGGCGATAGGTGAACACTTCGAAGTAGCATATGAAGATCGGTATGAACTCTTGGCGATAGGAGTAAGTCTTGCCGACTTCTACTTGGTGCTTGGTAGGCTTGGGGGCTTCGGTGTAACTTTAGTGTTTCGCTATGACCTTCTAGCGAAAGCGATAAGTCAAAGCAACTACAGAGACTCTTGGTGACATCGATACGAGTTCAATGTGGCATCGGCAAGACACTGTTAGTGTCTCACCGATATGCCAATACAATACAAATTCTGTTGACCATGTATGACTTCCGATGTGGCATCACGTGGATGAATCAGAAGAGTCGAATTGGAACCATTGGGAGTCTGTTCATTGTGACGGTTTTGAGAGACAGCTCGACAGTCAAAGAATGCCATGGATATAGTTGGAAGTTACAGATGTTTTGAGGTTGGATTGTAGTTTGATCAACAGTTAAGTGTGAAGAATTCAAACTGTATCAGTGAAGGATTAAAAAACCTATAAAGGTTGTAACCAGGAAGTTTTTTGTTCGAAGAATGTACATGATGAATGTTATTGTTTAATGACACCAGAAAGATAAGTCTGGAATTGTATGTAACTTTGATTAATGTAATACAAAGTGATTTCTCTTGGTGTGGTGGGTTTTTTTCCCGTAAGGGTTTTCCCACGTATATTTGGTGTTCATGTGTGTTTGTCTAAATACTCTGTTTCTGTAATATGTCTCATAGTGCATCTCAATTTGACTGTAATTGAAAAATTAAAAGTACTTCTACATTTTTTCTTGAGGTATTGATGTTAGGAGAATTGTTTTCCGCATCTAATTTTCCTTACAAAAAATGGACTATAACGAATATGATTTAATGTATGATTAACCTAAAAATCCAACATTCTAGAATAAAATTAAAAACCGATCTACACCTCAAACTAATGAACAAAGATTGAGGATTGAGATTGCAAGAAATACAAACTCAAATAGATACAATGGATAGTGAAATTCATACTCCTCCCCATTTGCATAAATTTGTCAAAATGATGCAAGTGGTTATAAATTCCATAAAAAACATTCCTTATGATCTTGATATATTTCACGAGTCTTAGAAATAAATAATTAATTTACATAGAACAAAACAAACTTTGGTATCTTATTTTATTGATCCCATAATCAATCAACCCATTCTTGTAATGAAACCTAAAATCTTAATCAAATGGTATAGGCATGATATGATATGATTTCATTTTTTTGGGACTTATTGTGGATGGTTTTCAACCACAAACCACATGATAATATTGAGGTGCCTCTTTATTTTCTAAAAGAATTATGGAAAAACTTTGAGATGGGTTTGAAACTCAATTATTTTTATTTGATATTATTCTACGATGGTGGTGTTAGCATGCCATAATTTAGATATGATGTATGTGTTACATTCAATCATCCACAACATGTTTGAACTTTCATCC
The DNA here is from genome assembly GCA_007258455.2 of Sequoia sempervirens. Lineage (NCBI taxonomy): Eukaryota > Viridiplantae > Streptophyta > Pinopsida > Cupressales > Cupressaceae > Sequoia > Sequoia sempervirens. The sequence continues at coordinate 33,270 of VDFB02331908.1, forward strand.
CTTCTCCCACACCCACTATTTCTACCTCTCTCCTCCAAGAGGGAATTATAGTAGCAATTGATACTCTAAGTGGGGTTTCTTCAAGTCGATATTCCATAGTGGTGGATATGGTGTTGGTTTGTCTAGCACCACAACCACACCACAAACTTGACATGCCCATCTATACTCACATTACAATAATTTTTATTATGTTCTTGACTTGTCTACTTTAGAAGTAGTAGAGGATAATACATTATACTTAGTTGTGTTATTAGACAACATTGGACTTAGAATTTAATAGTAGGTATGCCACATTTTATTTATTACGTATTCATCTATTTCTCAAAAATTAGATTAAAGGTAAAACAATTCTATATATTTAAAATTTGATTATAAATATTATTTTGTCATGTAAATGATGAGTCAACCATCAAATTTTGATCATATTGTGTCCATGATAGTTAATGTGGGAACATCCTATACGATATGTCAATATTGCACTCAACCTAAGTTGTATTTAGACTAATTATAGTGTCAGCAGATTTTATTTTTTAATTGTATGTATGTATTAGTTTAACTTTTATCAACAAAAAAAAAATTATTGTTTATATATTTATTAGGTCATGTAAACAAATTGACTTGTGATAGTAATATACACTAAATATTAGATTCAAATTATGTTGTGACTATGGATTTTCCTTGCTAACACCATCCCCCTTCAAAATTATTTTTATCCTCAAGAGATGAATATTTTTAATATACCAAAATATATATCCCTTTTGAGTTTTTTTTGGCAAATCGCTATCAAAGAGGATAACACTCTTTCTATTATTTTAAAGTACCAGATTACATATTTTAGACTAAATTTTGAATCGGCCCTAGATTACATAACAAATTATTTTTAGAAGATCTTAAAGTCATCGAATGTTTTTGTTTTGTCGATGGCATTTTCTTCCTGTTCACCTCTATCCATTCCTGTTCAATTTCAAGAGGTGGGTAAACCCACAAAAGTGGTTTACAATTCGAATGAGGAAGAAAACTTGTAAAAAATGACCCCATGCCAAAAATTTTCATTATGGGGGTTCAAACGAACTCATTTGTTCGCTCAAACCAAAAGAGGGTTCGTTCAAACCAAGGTTCGAGTGAACCCATTTAATGCATGTACGGACCTTCCGAAAAAAAAAACCAAATGGAAATCCCTTTTTGGAAGGGGTTCGATCGAACCCCCCTTTTCCCTAATTTTTGATCTTGTTCACAAAAAAAATCAAAAGTTTTGCACTTTGGAGCTCAGGTTGAAGATGAAAATGGCAGAGACTTCACATACCCAACTAAAATCAGGTAGTTCTTGGAACAAGCTATCCAACGAATATAATTTTAATTTGTTTTGGTTTTATTATGTATTTGTTTTTTTAGTTTTATTAAACATAGGTTTTTCACCGAAAATGAAGCTCTCTATTCTGCACATGTGGAAAAATAGCAGATTATCAATTTTTTTTTGAAAAATATGAGTGCACCAAATATTGAAGTCCTTGATCCAACAAAAAAAAAATTGAATTTCAATACATACAAAAAAAGTTACACATTATATGGTCTGCCTATGTCTGAATCGTAACTGGTTTGACTTCGAAACTTGATTAAAGAAAAAATATTCAATATTTACTATCTAACCAAGTTGAAGCACTAGATATCGGAGTTACAAATCTAAATTCAAAAGAATTAGAATTTTATCCTTCATGGTAAAAAAAGTTATGTGTTATACGGTGAGCATCACTTTTTAAAAATATTGTTTTCTGAAAAAAACTAGCTTTCGAGGGAGATGGAAAAAGAAGTGCACTCTGATTCAAATTTTTTAAAAAAAAATATATTTAGAATCTACAGACAAAATGTCACGAAACCCTAGTTTGCATCATCTTCAAATTCCTCACAGTTTAGCCGCTATAGGTGCCCAAAAGTGAAGATTTAGTTTAAAAAAATTATTTCAGTGTCCAATTTGGCCAAAAATTGTAAACCAATATTGTGGGATCACCCAGGTCATTGATGTTTCCTACTTTCAAATTTTCATTATTAACAACAACAACTAAAGAATGCAAATCTATTTTCTCCAAGAGTGATGAAAAAGCCAATGAATCCTCTTTTGTCTTCTTATCAGACACAACCTCTTGGGATAGGTGAGGTGCTTTTGGAATCTTTTCTTGGATCATGGGGGAAGAAGCTGCATTAGTTTTCTCGGAAGGAGAGATTACATAGTGATGGGATTCCACCCCATCCCACCAAGACAACTTGTTATCCTTAGAACGACCCCTACCACATTGTGTAGTAGCATGTTCAGTTGCGAAACATCTTTTGGGCCTAAAGGAAATTTTTTAGTAGTCTATTGGTTGATGCCATCTTCTATTGTCAACTTTGAAAAAAATATCTGTCAACAACCCTTTTGTAACATCCATTTCAACATAGAGACGTGCAAATTTCAAATTTTCATAATTGATTGTTTCCTTTGAGAAGTTGTGGAACTTGCCCAACCCATTGTCAATCGCCTTTAAATAGTCAATTTCCCAAAATTGTAGTGGAAGATAAGGTAAACAAACCCACAAAAAGGTAGAAGAAAAAGTTTCTATCCAAGGATCAAACAAAGGGAACTAGGGTTTCATACATAAGGAATCTCCTTGATAAAACTAGGGTTCGGTGTTAAGAATCATTTTGAATCAAATTCCAGTATAAAAAATCCTTTTGCACAGGGATAGATGCTAATTTCTTCCTCTAGATAATATTTCCAAAGTGTGCTAATCCATGAATGAAGATCACTTAAATTTAACCATACCTTCATAAATATGCAAACAAGGGCATGGGCTTGCAAGTATACTTCTCTATCACCGGTGGCGCTATCTAGACCAATCTCTAGGGAATTTGACGAACGACAGACTAAGAAAGGATGGTTTTTTTTACAGCTTCGAGAAGAGAGAAAATTGGAGAAAGAAACCATTTCACTTTCCTCCAACCGATTAGACATATGCAACACGACCTTAAAATTGGGCTACGACTCCTTAGTTTTACTTGAAAAATGTGCCCCTGACACCCATGTAGCATCCAATCCTAGATGGGAAACTCCTTGGCATGCCGTTGCAGGAGGATGAAGAAGAAGCAGTGAAGGATCAAAGGAAAAACCCCCATTGGGCTTTGTAGGGAAGGTGGAAACCATTGCAAAGCGCACCTTCATCATACTCGTCCTCCTATTTTTCTTAATCCTTGTCTAGTATCCCCTTTGAGTTGTTTGAAGGAAAAATGTTCTTATAAATCTCCTTAATTTTTTGAAAGGTTGTGTCTCATTGAATTTTATCTTGGTGGAGTACTTGAATGTGGGTATTAACCAACATAAGATTTATTTTAGTGTCTACCACAATGGATGGTATACATGGATTTGTGCTATCAAGTTATTGTCTACAGTATAAGAATTTTTGTGCTCAAATTGAAGGACTTATAAATACATTTATTTGCTATTTTCACTTAGAATATAGTTAAATTGATTGAATTGTGTAAACTAATGGATGCAAAATTAAATATAAATAACTTATTCTCTTATGGAATATCTCATTAGCAAATATAAATGGACATGCAAACCAAATAGCGAACTTGGAGTAAAAATGTGTTTCCGAAAGAACTTAATGATTGGTGAATACTTGATATTTAAAACAAACATATGAGTTGCTATATTATTTATTATTTCTATGGAATTACTTTTGGTACATGATGCCGAATGTGGGATCCCAAAGATCGTAATTTACTTTTTCTAAATTACCATTATGTTTTATTATTGCTAGGCCAAACTACTGTACTAGTGAAATAGATGGTTTGAAAAGCCTAGATTATATGTTATATATGTCTTTGCCACATCCTGTATGCACGTACTATGTTATTCTAGTTTAGGAATGTATATAGGCATCAAGAACACATTGAGAGATTCCCTCCCACTTATACCGTTCCAGGTTGCTAGGCTCCTTGTGCAGGGTTGGTGCTTTCTTTGTGTTAGGAAGAAATTTGGGGAAGTTCAGTACTTTGTGGTTGGGTGGGAAAAGCGCCTTAACCTCATTTTTGGCCTCAGCTTGTAGAAGACCATCAATGTCATGGCAGTTGAGGACAAAGATTCTTTTATTATATGGATATACTTCTTTGTATTACTCTTGTATGGCCGCTTAGCCAATTTGTAAATGTATATTTATATTCATGGATATAATTGTTGTATTGATACAAAACTTATACATGTAACATTGAAACAGATGTAATGTAACACCTCTACTAGTGTATGAGATTTGTACTTCATTATAGTAACTTTCTATTGTGCAACTATTGATATTTTATTAATATATGCTTCACTTTCCTTATTTGGAATAAGCATTGCTTTATTGAATACTATTTTTAGAATGTGAGTTTTTCATGCTTTACACATTTCTATGAACAATAAGTATGTGATTTTTCTCAGTAGTTCCCCTAGTGACATGCTTGTAACCCTTTAATCACGAGGGATTTTATCTTGAATTGAGTTGATTGCAATTTCTATCTATTATGTAGTTTCCATACATTGCTTCAATATCTCTTTTTACTAGATATACTATGAAATATGTCCCCAAGTTGAAACTTTCATATGGGGGGTATACTTGATAAATATATTTTATGTTCTAGACAAGGGTAACTGTAATAGTTGTGATGTAGTTATACATTTTATTTTCTTTTGTTGATCTAAGAATTATTTTATATGTTGCATTAGTGAAGTATAAGTTGATGTTGAGTCCCTATCTAGTGATGTTGGTTATTCTTACAGTGGCTCTTGAACCATCTTTTGTTATTGTTGTTCATATATGTCTCTAGATTCTTTCTCCTTTTCTACTTTGGCCTTTTTTTGCCTCCTCCATTAGTGGTGCATTAGATTTTTTCTCAGCATTATAGTTTCTTGTTGAATGCCAGCCTTGGATTCTTTCCTTGCATCATTAATATATATATTCTCTTTTTGGACCTTAATTCCTTTTCTTGTAACTATTTTGAAACATCTATTTATGTTTAGCAAAGAGGGTATGATCTATTCTTCTAGTGCTTATTTCCTATTAGAATTGTGAAAAACCACAAAACCACGAGCCACATGATCAATCAATGAACAAATACACCTTCCACGCAAGAGATATACAAACAAAGAATTGTTATATTCCTCAATAAGAAAAAGCTATAGAAGAACCTCGAGAAATTTGAAGGAAAACAAGATTCCTCAAAGGTTGAGAGTTTGAGAGTAAATCTTCAAAGTCTCAGAGTGATAATACAATAAGGGTTGAGTACTATATAAGAGCAACCCTAATAATTGCTCACTTCAGTTAATAGAAAAACACTTAGTTAACTGAATAAAGAACTCCTAAGTTTAGCTTAAGTGCATGAGAATAAATTAGACTAATAATTAATTAATTATTAGCTAATGCATGATTACTCTAACACTCCCCCTTAAGCTAAACTTAGGAAGTAGCTAAAAACCCTAAAATAAAATGCATGATAGGTCTTGAAAAACAAGGCCTGGTAAGGTACCCATGTACAAACAAAAGATCTCTCAGAATTGGAGAAAAGGAGAAAACCACAATGGGAGAAAACTCCTCTCCAAAAAAGAGAAAGGCGAATGAAGGACTAAAAAAGCCTCCACATCAAGATGTAAACGACTAAGAAGCCTCCAACCAAAATAATGTCCTAAAAAAGAGGAACATGTAGAACATCACTGAAGCATGAAGAAGTTGTAGACTATTGTTGAATGATGTCTGATATAGTGTTAAAATGAAGAACCTACAGAATCAAGAATGCAAGAGTGTCCATATTGTAGATGATCCATCTCATTGAAATGCATGTAATGAGACGTTGATGTATGTTGCATCTGAAAATACATAGGAACAATAAATAGATATGTAGACCACTCAAATGCAAAATCAAGGAAGCATTAGCACCAATAGTAGAACCCCCCCACCTCCCCATAATGTTGAAAATGGAGAGCCAGGAAATTTACACTGAAACTATGTGAAACCAAGAAGTGCATGTAGGAGAAACAACCTACAAATAAAAGGGTGTGCACACTGAGGCACACTTGCATGAGGCAAGAATCACTGGGATTCACTACTATCATGGAAGGGACACTCACTTGACAAAGGTATGATGGAAAACTAAAGGAAAACACCAACCCCCCATGGAACTTTATATCATAGTGAGAATACAAAAGGCACAACAAGATGTGCAAAGTCTCCAAAAAATACACACCAGAATGGCACTTTATGTCAGTGCATCTACAAAAGAGATTGTGCATGAAAAAGATGTCTACAATGCCCAAATAGGACAAAAAAACTAGAAATACATATAGAATAGCCAAAAATGAGTCATCCCATACAAACGAAAAGTTTCTAAGAGCTAAGATGTCCAAGTAATTACCAGAATGCAAAAACAAAAAAAACTTGAATATAATGTACTTGGAGAGAAAAATGGAAAAAGTGCATAGATGGAACTGAAGAGCTCTAAAAGATGGTTCCAATGTTACTAGAATCGTGAAAATCAAAGAAACTAGTCAAAAGTTATGAGCTTAGGACTGAAAATAGAACCTCTTACTTCAACAGGTTATAGAATGCACCAACAACAAAAACAAGTGATAAGACCCACACCATTGAAAATTTTGCAGAACCAACTTTTTTATGATATATTCTTTTTCCAAAATTCAACATCATATGCCCAAGTTATGGCCAAAAGAAAAAAATAGCTCCCTTGAGGCCAAAGAAGGGGTCAAAGGGGCCCTTTCCAACCATTCGTACCACTGATGTTAGCATCCATATGGATGACATCATGTTGATGTCAGCATGACATCAATAAGAATATGCATTGAATATTCCCTTCGGTAGGAAAAAAATTGGGATTGGGAAAATTGAACTTGCCAATTTTTTTTGGAAATGCCAAAAAACTTGTGCCCTGCCGTAAAAGATGATTGCTATTAGAATATGCTATTGGCTATGGTGAATATTCTGCAATCAAAAAATAAGAATCTGTTGGCTAGGAAGTTGACGTTGGAAAAAGATATGCAACCGAAAAAAAACCCTGTTGGGCATTCAAATGCTGCTACTGATGAGTGAAGGCATGGGACGACAAGGAAAAGGCTGTTAAAATTGTGAAAGGTTGTTAGAGTTAGTTGTGAGCCAGGTCCGTGGGCAAGCAACTACAAAAAACACAAGGATGAAGTCATACAAACATCAGATTCAAGACCTGATTGAGAGCTTTGAAGCTTTCAATATACTAGTTATTCCCCGATCTCAAAACAATGTCACCGATCATATGGCTTCTGTCAGCTCGCAATTTGAACCAATTTCTGATTCAACCAAGCATAATGCGGTGAATGTCATCGTCTGAACCTCAATTCCCGACAATGATCAAAACTAGCAAGTTTTTGATGATGAAATCTAGATTGTTGCCTTCATACGGAAATCAAGAAAAAATTCCAACTATTCACCACCAGAAGTAAAATTTCCTGAAGAGCAAGTCATCTAGTTGAAAGAGAACAAGATTCCTCAATTAATTTCCCTTGAAAATCTCTTTGATCAATTGTGAAGACATGAGAAACGACAAGCAAACGTTCGCTACGGATGCTAGGGACTATGAAGAGCTTGATGTCGAAAAGGACAAAAAGTTAAAGGTCAAAAAGGAAGTTCCTCACAAAGACAAGAAAAGACTAAAGGATCTATGTTTCAAATATGATAGTGTCATTTCCTGGACCTATGATGATCTCAGAGGGTATGACCCAAGCATAATTCAACATACCATTGACTTGGCAGAAGGATCCAAGCTCGTCTGACAAAAACAAAGGCCAATCAACCCAAAGGTCGAAGCATTGATGGCACAAGAGCTCACCAAATTGGTTGAGTCAAAGATCATATATCCTATCAAGCATTCCACTTGGGTGTCGAATCTGGTCCCAATCAAAAAAAGAATGGTGATATTCAACTTTGTGTCAATTTCTGAGATTTGAATAAAGCCTCACTAAAAGACCATTACTCCTTGCCATTGATGGAGCAAGTCTTGCAGATTGTGGTCGGATCAGAGATGTTCTCTTTACTAGATGGTTTCTCAGGATATAACCCAGTCTATGTAAAGGAAACTGACCAACATAAGATGACATTTACCACTAAGTGGGGAATGTTTGCATACTAAAAAATGCCATTCAGACTTTCAAATGCTAGTGTGACTTTTCAATGAGCAATGGATATTGCTTTCAAGGGATTGATCAATCAAATCATCTTAATATATTTGGATGACCTAACATTCTTTTCAAAGTCAAAAGATGATCACTTCAATCATCTAGAGGAGGTTTTCCAAAAATGTCAACAATTTAGGATTTCTTTGAATTCCAAAAAACATGTTTTCGGAGTACCTTAGGGTAAGCTACACTATTTTGTAGTGTTAAAGGAGGGAATAACAATAGACCCCGAGAGGGTGAAATCTATAATGGAATTACCCCTACCAGTAAATCAGAAGGGACTGTAATCTTTTCTAGGGAAGATCAACTTTTTCAGTAGATTCATATCATATTTCGTAGGCATTGCAAGACCAATTACACTGATGCTTAAGAAGAACCTGCTTTTCAAATGGACCCCCGAAGGCAAAGCAACTTTTGAGCAAATAAAGATAGCCATCTCTGCCGCTCTAGTATTGGCTAACCCCAACTTTTCCAAGGATTTTCCACTCTATGTATATAGTGGCCAACATAGTATAGCTTCAATGCTCACTCAAAAGGATGAGGGAAATAATGGAGAGCATCCCATCATGTTTCACTCAAGAACCCTAAAAGGTTATGAAGCTCGGTATAATTTTGTAGAAAAGAAAGCTTTTGCCATTGTCAAAATCTTAAAGAAGTTCTGACACTTGGTGTCGGCCAATAAGATCACTATTCTTGTTGCACATCCCAGTGGTCGGGAGTATATCATAGAAGTTGAGATAACTGAAAAGAGAGAAAATTGGATCACCAAGATCCTAGAGTATGATGTGGACATTAGACCAACTAAGCTAGTTTGAGGAAGAGTTCTGTGTGAATACATTGCAGAGGAATCAAGTTTCGTAGCTAAAAGGGAGACTAATCAAGTCTATTCAAACCAATTCGAGTCCGACAAGTCCTGGGTGGTGGATCAGACACAATATATGCAAAAGGGGTACTACCTGACCAAAATTCCATCGCATAAAAGGAAATACTATTGATTGCAAGGCACTAGGTATGTATTAATTGAAGGTGTATTATTCAAGAGAAACTATGATGGTGTCCTACTCCAATGTTTAGACAAGCTACAGGCAGAAAGAGTTCTCGATGAATTCCATTGTAGTCTTAAGGGTGGACATTTCTTTGCCAAGACTATCACCTTGAAGATAGTGCATGTAGGATATTATTGGCCCTCTATGTTTTATGAAGCACATCATATGGTGCAAAAGTGTACCCAGTGCCAATTTTTTGTTGGCAAAAGAAAGAATGTCACTTTGCCTCTGAGCCCAATTGTAACTGAGGAACCCTTTGCTCAATGGGGTTTGGATTTTATCAAAATGATAAATCCTATTTCCAGCACTGGCCACAAGTGGATCCTTATGGAGATTGACTACTTCACAAGGTGGATGGAGGCCATAGCCCTAAAATATGCCATAGAAGGGGAAATTGTCAATTTCCTTGAAGAGTTGGTAGCCAAATTTGGCTCTCCCAAAACCATCATATCAGACAATGCTCGAGCATTTATAAGTTCAAGGATGTCATATTTTACTATTAGACATGGTATTTTCCTCAAAACCTCATCAAACTACTACCCGAAAGGAAATGGGTTAGCGGAGTCGACCAACAAAAACCTGATTAGGTTAATCAAGCGTATCGGGTCGGAACAACAAAGGGATTGGCATAAGCACCTGCCAGTTGCTTTGTGGGAAAACCAAATCACTCCCAAACAAATCTTGAAGACCTCCTCTTATGAATTGGTGTATGGAAAAGAGGTGGTGTTACTTGTCTTCATAGAAATTCCCGCCCTACAACTACTAAAAGCCCTAAAAATTGAAGAAAGAGGCAAAATGGAAGTATAGTTGGTAGAATTCCTCAAGCTAGAGGAAGATAGAGAAAAGGCTTATGAAGCCATGATTGGTCGTCAACAGAAAGTAAAGCAATGGTTCAACAAAAAGACCTCTAATCCAGAATTAAGAGAAGGCAGCTTAGTGCTAAAGTATGATGAACGTACTGCAAAACTAGGACATCCCACAAAATTTGAAGCACTATGGAAGGAACCCTTTCGAATTAGTGCGTGCAAGGAAAATAATGTGTATAAACTCAAAGATATGAAAGGTAATGCCTTAGATATACCAGTGAATGGTATTTATCTAAAACTATTCCATTAAAATATGCAGTTCTTTAAAAAATTTAACAATTATGTACCATATGTAATTTTTTTTGTAAATACATTCTAAATTTTGAGAATAAGCCATTGAGAGTAACCCAAAAGAAGTGAAAAGGTTGTATTATATTATATTCATCAAAAATTTATAATGTAATACAAAGCCTGAGGCTGTAATTTAAACATAAGGCTCTCTCGGGCAAACCCAGTAGGGGTTACAAAGCAAAAAGATGCAAAAAGGAGGCAACATGCAAAAAATAGTAAAGAAAAGCCTCCAACCGTTGTCCATGAAGCAAAAGGGCTCGTTATTGGGTTTTCTTCTTCTTCTTCTTTTTCTTCATCAGGGGAAAAGGGGGTTGAACATATAACACACGTGGGCTCCACACAACACAGACCAAGGGCCTAGTCGCCGCGACTCTGCACCAAAAATTTGAATTGCTTCCTCCAGGCGAGCCTTGAAACGTGCTCCACGTCGTACTCTTGTAGTAGGTAGATGGTCATTGGTTGAGAAGATGAGCGGTGCGTCTTAAGGTCCATGGTGCGAAATTCAGAAAGGAAGGGCAACTAGGGTGCGTCTACCCCAAAGTTCATGTGCCTGCAGAGATCCATTGCGCTTGGGATACCAACGCCAGGGATAGCCACTTGCACTATCTCGCCAAGCCATTCCATTAGTAAAGTGTTGAACATTTGGTGACACAATTCAATTATCATGGGTTTGGCCATGTTCAAGTCAAGCAGCGAGGCCATGAAAGCGAAAGAATGTTGCAATTGCTTCGAAGCTGGTTCTCATCGTCAATTAAGTCCTGACCAACTACCCACCTAAATGCAACCAAGGCAAGAGGGTCGCACTTCTTCACCAAGCGCTTAATTTTGTCACTAGTGACCTCTCCCACAAAGTGGATCAGGATTGTGACCTCTGTGGGAGAAGCTAAATAAGAGTGCCTAGGCTAGCTGACATTCTGAGAAGCAACAAATTGTGGTAGAATGGGAGACAACAAAAATATTGCTAAACTTAAAAGGCTATATTTTTTAATGAATACTACATAAGGTGGCATAGCTATATATATATAAGGTAAGTTGACAAACCCAACAAATGAAAAGTCTATTTTTGGCCGGACGACAATGGAAAAATATCAAAGCAAAATGGAGAAAGGTTGATAAATCATACGAAGGATCTGATAGGAGGTCTTAAGAAATAAATTTGGGCATTGGGAGTAAATGCTCTCGTATGCTAATTGTTGACTTGTGTCCTTTGCCATCATCAACACCAGCCAACTTACTTATTTGAAAAGACATGGATTAACGCGTTAAGTTCTAATAAATTCATGGGCACATCTTTTCAAAGGTACCTTGCATCACTTCAACATGTTTCTCCTAACAAAAAACACACATTCCAATGCAATGAGTTATTTGTGAAAGAAGACGATGGAGAGAATGTACTAATTCAATTCTCACGACATTTTTGGCATTCCCAAGGGATACTAATCTCAAACCCACTTGTATCGCCTCAGTGGCAACATTTAATTTATCAACAGTAATGGCGTAACTTTAACTACATGTACGAGCGAGGAAATTAATTGCACTCAAAAGTAGATTTCTCTAAGAAGCAAAAGGTGAGTGGTCATTTTTGTTAAGGAAACTCTCAGCAACTTCCTCATCCAGCCATGTTGGAGCCATTAATCTTTGGTAGAGAAGCTATAACTTCAAGCAAAATGCCTATTTACACCAATATTTTTGGGTGAAACTCATTCACCAACACTCCAGCGCTTGAGGAAGGACCATTCAAATTTTGTAAAAAGGTGCAGCCAGATAAACACATCCCAAGAGAGGCAGTGCAAGATATCATCGACAATGTTTTCGACCCTAGGTTGTTTGCTAACCCTAAAAGTTTAAGAGAAGGTGTGTTTCAAAGAATGGTCAAGCATAGTCTATCTGAGGGTTTTGCGGCTCTGGAATTGTGGTCTGCCACAGTTCATGCTACCTACTATACACCCATGCCCGGAGTTGGTCGATGCATGCGTCAAAAGATTCAATAAAAGAACAAAATCCATTGAGGGTAGTAGAATCAAATTTACCATTTATGCCAAAGCCATATGGGATATGTTGTGTATCCCTACAACCTAGGGTGTTGAACATTTTGATGAAGAAAAAATGGACATCTTTGGGGAAGAAGTGGCCAGGGAAACAAATTTTTATGAGGATGAAGCAAAGGAACGACCAAAGAAGGGTCATCTTCTCTTCCCTCTCTCACACAAGAAATTCAAGAAGGAAACAGTCTATATTCTCGATGTTGGCCTAGGTTTTCGACTTGGATAATGATGAGGAGGTCCATCCTTTTCAGATGGGCCTGGATTATGTGCCGAGGAAGGAAATGAACCAGAAATATTATGATTTCGATGAGGTGATAGCCGAAAACATGCTAGAGCAACTGAAAAATTATAGCATTGAGTCTAAATTCAAGTATTCTTCTTTCTTGGCTCATTTACTTTTGCATCAAAATTCTGAGTGGTTGGAGAGAAATATACCAGTTTCTAAGTTAGATGAAAAGGGTTTTTGTTAGCCTATTTCTGTGTGGACCCATGTACTTTCAAAAACACAGGATTATTACTGGTTTGTAGATCATTTTCTAAGGCCAGTGCTTCAAGATTTATTGCCACATGTCCTACGGGCCATTTTTCTCCTAAGTTCATACAATGGATGGAAAATCCGCCGATCCCAATGGATTAGTTCTTGGGAGAGGATTTCACATTTATCAAATTTCGTGGTTTTGCTAGGGAACCTTTCCGACTCCCTAGATTTGTAACAGATAGATTTTTTGCATTAGAGGCATGTCGTTAGGTAACCCTTGTCGACAATGCCTATGGCGTCGAAAGGAAAAAAACAAAGATATGTGTGTTTCCCCTCACAATTGCCAATAGTCAGGTAACACTGAACAAGTGGAAGGTTGAGGATGAGCTTACAAATCTACTGGCAGACTTAGGCCTGGTTCTCATTTGTGACAAGTGGGACAATAACTCGGCAAAGCACTACAGTTTGAAACATGAGAGTTAGGAATTTTTTGAGAGGAGGAATGTGACTCAAGAAAGGTTGAAGGTATACATTGACTTGGCTTGCATTCCATTTAGGTGACCAAGATGGTTGAGTTTCTATGCCACAAGCAGAGTATCAAAAGAACACCTCAATGGGAAAATCCCTCAACACACAGTTGAAGAGCAAGGGATGGTCGAAAAGGAAAAAGGAAGACTTATGGAGATTCTGACTAGGAATGAAATGTCTCGGTGCCCTTTTTGGAAGCTTTTAGCCACATGATGATGAGTTCGAGGACATATATGACCAAGAGGTTGACTCCAACAATTGCAATCTAGAGACCAACCATGAAATTGACAAGGATTGAATTCTACACCATTCTACTTGGCCTTAGGAATTCAGAAGTTAGATAAGTTCGAAGCAAAGGGACTCACAAGCCACGTCCTCCCCTAGTGCCTGACGTAAAGGAAAAAGGACTCGACGGTGCCCAAGAGGGTTTGTTGCAGTCATCGAAGGCCAAGTTTTGAAAGGATTGGTTGCCAGAGGATCATAACGTACCATTTTGGGTCATGCAAAGAGGAGACGGGTCCAAGATCTAGGTGCACTCGACGCATCGGTCTGAGGAGAAGAAGAAGCAGAGTTTGTTTTGCAAAATGTTTCGACCACCGCGACCCAGGTAATTTTTATTCTCTCTTCTTCCTTCCTTGCATCTTTGGTAACTCCTCTACCCCTTCCCATGGAAAGGAATCCTCCATCTATGTACCCTAAGCTGATCATCTTGAATGCACCCCCTACCACTTTTAACAAATCTTCCAAAGTTACCCTGTGCAATGAAAGAGCATCATCCGTTGTGGTTGTTATTGATTCTTTAATCACCCTGTCAAGAGCCCCCATTGAGAAAGCAAAAACTCTCACTTTTCCCATCACTCCCAACCCATCTACTTCTGGGAAGGCACCTCTCCTTTAGCCAGTTTCTTTGTTCACCGCCACAAGTTTTTCCTCTGCCCAATCTCAATTTGGTATTCCTAGCTTTTCCATGATAACACTCCCTTTTGCTTACCCGCATGATCATACATTCAAAGTTTCTCCTTTTATTACCCTTTTCGGACTCCCTCCCGGTGCTTCCATTGCAACATAGAGCATCAATGTCCCCTAGAGTCTCCAAGAGCATTTTTAGTGTGACCAAGCAGGCCCGACAGAACATAAAGCAAAAGCTATTATTAAAAGATGCCAAGTTGCTTGCTACCAAGAAGATTTAAATTTGCTTCAATGAGGAGCATAACTCTTTGCTAATCACTACCATGTAGCCGCTCATGTCTAAGCCTAAGGGACAGATGCAGATGGAGGACTATGACATCAGAGCCATGGGTCTGGATTTGAGTGAAACTCGCCCGCATGACAAAGTGGTCCTAGCTAAGGCCACACAAAAGGTGGTATATGCAAACTATGAGAGACTGGGCAGAAAATTGAAAAAGCGTGAGGCAAAGTTGTTGAATGTGAAAGAAACAGTGAGTAGGCAACATAATGAAATCTGGGCAAGAGATGTTCAGATGACCCACATAAGGAAAATACAAGGTCAGCAAGGAGAAACATCTAAGTTGCTTGCAGAAGCTTGGGGTGAATAGGTTCAACTTTATACTGAAATTGAAAAAATAGTTCTAAGGTGAATTGGCTATTGAGCGCCAAAAGAATGCAAAGCATCAAAAAACTTAGGAAAACATGAGAAGGGAGTTGGATGGTGTCTGATCTCAAACTTTCGATGATCTTCAAAAGGCTTGCGCGAAAGTAGAAAAGTCAAAGCAAGAGATCGAAAGGTTGAGCTCTAAACTAAAAAATTCCCTCAAAGAAAGAAGTCAAATGGAGGAGAGAACAAGAGCACGAGAGACTCAATTTGACCAGGAGCTAGCTGCTACATGAGGATTTGGAGCCCTCCCGATAATGAAGAAGCTGATATCTACACATTGAGAGTGAATCACAGCTGTTGTTGCCATTCTTGGGATCACTTTACAATTCTCAAGGGATGTTCGGGAATTGAGTGTTAAGGTTGGCCCGATGGCTAATCAATTTATGCAAACATGTTCACCTCAACTGGAGGAATCACAAAGCTTTATTTCTAAGTTGTGCATAGCCATAGATAAGGCCCTAAAAGGTGTAGGGATTCTCGATTGGAGGGTTGCCTCCATCAAAGCCAACGAGATAATCAACTATCACAAAGTTGTAGCAAAGTACAAGGAGTGTTAGACAATGCTAAACAAGCAGGTTCACAAAATAAAGGAATTTGGCATCTTGGTTGACTTAGAGTTACCTCCTCTCCTTTCATTGGATGGAGATGTGCAAACGGTTGAGCAAGCCATGGATGCAATTTGATGAAAGGTCCAAAATTCTATAGAACTCCTAGGTTCAAGCACAATGCCCACGATTGATGATATTGAGCGCGATATTTTTCCTCTTTCTTAACTCTATTATCACCTTGGGGCAGTTTCTTCCAAATGGGGATTTGTTTCTTTCAAAGAAGTTCTTGAAGTGGAGCAAACATATAGGCACATTTGTACTCTCGTCCTACCAACAGATGCAAATTGGGAGGTGTAACATTTCGCTTTCCTCAAACTCCAAGAATTTCCAGAGGCCTAGGTTCATGCCTCCGCAACCGAAGACCCCCTGTGAGTCGTTAGAACTATGAAGCATTTTTTCCTTGATCATTTTGATTTTTGACTTGTATATGTTTTCGGCTTAGAATTTTCCTGCACTCAAGAAATTTATCGGAAAGGTGCGCAATACGCCACATGGTGGCTGTGCAACTTTCATTCTTCGCCTTCCTTTTGGGAGAGAATCGGGACACATTCCAACTCATCGAATATTTTCTCAAGGAGCTATATTCATGAGCTTGAGAGTTTCTTCCTATTCGACACGTCATCTCTTTGCTATGACCAGATTGTGCTTCTTATGAAGTGATATCTTTTGGGAGTTTGTTTGGGCTTGCTGGCCTTTTTTTTTCTTGGTTTTCAGGTGGAAGCTTTGAGTTGGTGCCGCTGGATGACATGACTGATCAATTGGACTTTTTCCAGCTTGTTTTTCTAGGATTTGATCATTTACAGGCAGTTATCTTTGCTAAATATCTAAAGAGCATTAATGCTAGAGTTGAGAATTGATGAGCAAAGATTGTTGTGACCTAATTAAAGATCTATGATTATATCATGTGCTATCAAATGCCAACATCTGGCAACAATCACTTTTGTGTTGTGGCAGCAGTTTCTTCTTTTTGCAACTATAAATGAGAGGTGGCGACAGAAGAAAGGGTTGGATTTCAAGTTTCAGTTTTCTTTGCTAAGGAAAAGTTTATTTAGTTTTCTTTAGTTTATAGTACTATTTTCATAAGTAAAAGTTGTAGAACGGCTTTTTTCTGGCATGTTATATCTTTTAAAGCTTAAACTATTATTGGATTGACATTCGACCTCTATTTTAAAGTTCATTTGATATTTAAAGCCTGAATTATTGAGAAGAATCCTTTGAGACTATGCATGTATGACCTTTATCAAGCCTTCTTTCTTTATGCTTTTGTTCCGAATAAAACACTGTGTCAAGCTGAATCTGAATGGTTTAAGTAGTTGATTTCCATGTTGTATGCTTGTATGGTAGAATAATAACTCATGAAAACTGGATTCTGTCAGTGAACTTCTCTGTTTTTCTAAAGGGTGTTATTTTGTTATATTATGTTATATTGGGAGAGAGGGTTTATGCAATTTTTGAATGTTATTTTGTTAACCTTAGAAATCTTTATGTTTGATCAGATGTTAATGAACACTACCTACAAAAAGATTTGAAAGTCTGCATTGTGCTTGTTGTTAGCCTTTGTTGTTTGTTCTCTTTCCAACAATGAAGGTTTGTGGAATTCTATGTCTAATTATATCATTCATAGGAAGGATTAGGTTTGAAATTTTGTAAAAGCTTTGGCACATCGCCATTTTATGTTTTATGTTTACATTTCCTTCTACCCTTTTCTCCAAAACCCAAAGAAGAGCCAACTTTCTATATAAATCCCAGAGGTATTCAATGAGGCACAAATTAGTCCCCCACTCACTAAATTTCCCATAAGACTGTTGGAGAGGCCCAAGCTTTGATGATCAACAATTTCTTCCTAAGCTGAGAAATGTTGTTTGTGGGCAGTGGATCATATTCTATCTTCAGGCATACATCATTGGCACAGAAGGTACCTTCTTTATTGGGTGATTCATATCCTCTTTTTCTCTCTCCTATCGGGGGGACGTCTATTGTAATTTTGTGATAGAAACAGTCCTTGGGGGGTCACATTGAGTCCTCCTATCCTTCTTTCATTATTACAACCATTTCTTTTTTCTCTCTTTTGGAAACCTGAGTTTTTCCCATGTGGTTTTCTCCTTTCTCTAGTTATGAGAGATTCATTTATTTGTACATGGCTACCTCATTGGGACTAATATCTAAGACCCATCCATGCATCCATCATTGCATTCTACATTAGGTTTTTATAGCTTCTCCCTAAGTTGATCTTAAGGGGGAGTGTTGAAGTAATCAGGATAATCACATGATAATTAATCATTAATTAATTATTAAATCCCTTATTACTTTAGTTCACTTAAGCTAAATTAGGAGTGCTTTTCTATTATTAGATTGGGCTAATTTTATGTTAAGTTGTCTCATTGCATGAGATTAGAACACTTGTCACAATCTAATGCAATCCTTATTTAGGGTTTGCTTTTGCATGCTTTTATAAAACTTGCACATTCATTGTAATCATATGAATCCATTACAATTCAAAATCATTCAGGTTAATACATTGCACATATTAGTGCTCCTCTAGATTTAATCTTTTCTTACTTGGTTGCATAGCAAATCAATTGCTTTGATCTTTCTTTTGTGATAGAATAATCAGTTGTAGGTGATTTCTAAGTGTTGTGGAGTTCAATCATCAACTTCAACAGAAATTAGATTTGTAATCTCACAAGTGATCCAAATCTATCAGCTTAACCCTCCATAAAGTGTACAAGATATTCGATATCTAAGACAAACTATAAATAAGGACTTAACATTTCCAGTCCTAAGATAATTCAAAATTTGACAATATATAACCACTTTTCTACTTTACATTTAATTTATTAATATAATATTTAGTTATTCATACAATTATAATTAATCAATCTAAATCAATCTATATTCATATATCCATATTTGATGATATATATAGACCTTTCTACTTCACATTTAATTTTTTAATATAATATTAATTATTTACACAATTATAATTAATTAATATTTATATATAAACCTATATTAAATTTAAGGGAAAAAAAATTCTTTAAAAATTATGATTAGCCAATAGACTATTTATTTTGGGCACAACCCACTGAAATTGTCTCATGTCGGAAAAGATTTTCAGCGGCTGAAAAATTGAAATCGTGTGGCTGAAAAATGGTGTGGCGATAAGATTAGGGGAGGTTTTTAATCCTTATTTATTCAACAAAGTAGCGAAAATCTTCCCAAAACCACGATCGACATTATGTTGTTGTCGTATCTATGCAAAGAGCTGCAAAAAAACTCAGCCAAAACTCCACATAAAATCAAACTCCATCAGCCTGAAACTGCCATATTTCAAAGGCATTTCTGGGAATAGATTGAAGCAGCAATTGAAGGGAGATAGGTTTCAGGTCATCTTATTTGGAAAATATTCTGTTGTGGTAGGGTTTCGTAAATTTTTCCTCCAAACTGCGCTCATTATTCCTCATGACATCGTTCACACCACAACACAAATTGAGAATCTTGAGGTAAATCACTTGCCACAATTTCAATGATTTTTTTTTTTTTGGAATCTGTACGCTACCTTAAAATTGGCATCTCTCACTCCTTAGCCTATCTAGAAATCTGTATATTAACTAAGATAGGCTTGATATACTTGACTAAATGGGTTGATTCTTCTGACCTAGACTAGCAAAAGGGTTTCGATCCATGTTTGACTGTATTGTTAATCTTGGCTGGCTAGAAAGCTTTCTCATTTTTTACTGTAACTAATGATCCCTCTTAGTGATATTAGGACCATCTTCTTCATGAAGAACTTGAAAAGTTTAAGCTTAGGTATTACTGTTTCTTTGTGAAATTGACTGTACATTATGAAATATACGTTAGTATGACTGCAAGAATCGTATTCTATGCAATAAAGGTATTCGGTTTTTCAGTCTTTTTTGTGCATATGGAAGTGTACCCTTCGCATTCTAAAGCCTTATTTTCACTTTGGCTGCTATCTTCTGATATAGAGATTTTTCAGACCATAAAATCTTTCACTTTTGGAAAACAAAATAAATATGAGATCAAAAATAAGTAGGTTGATTAATCAATTTTTTGATATGATTATGAACAATTTTTGGACCATGCAAAAGAGATCTGAATGGCTCGTATGCTAACTAATATTGATTTCAATCTTTGCTAATATATTGTCCAATTAGCATGCTCAGCTTAGTCTAATATCAAATGCAAATGAGTGTAACTAATTTGTAAATGGTTATAGTAATATGCTATGATTTATGAAAAAGAGTCTTAAGAATCTTATTTTTCTATAATCCAGACGATACAGTAAAATAGTAAATTGATTAATAAGACAGTGTAACGTCCAAGATATAGGGGGTTATATTTTTTGATTTGTATGTGTCATTTCTGAGTTCTACAACCAAAATACAATCAGAAAAGAAAAATTATAACTGATTGTAATACTGGTTAGAAAATACTGACAATAAACAACCAATATGAAACATTAAGCTCATCAAATTTTGAGGTGAGATCAGTTGGTAAATTGGTGATATAATTGATTAAACTTCCACACAGTATCAAGTGAACCCAGATCTGATATTGTTTCAACGCTGATTGCAATCATATGGATGTATTTAGTTTAACTTAGCTGACCACTCATTGAAAAATGCAAGGGAAATAGGAAAATGCTGATGCATGACCAAATTGAATGTGACAGGTGTGATAAGTCTTCCCTTCAATCTGCTATTCACACAATCAAGATATTATCATCTACCAATAGGTGTGGCCCCACCCAAATGAAGCTCTTCCCATGCAATGGAGTGATTAGTTGTTATAACACCTCTAATGATGCAATCAATAGATGTATGCAACTTACAACCACCAAAATTGTATAATCCTGCCCCAAAAATGATGTGATTCACTACAACAGTCAAAACACTTAGATCAAGCTTGACTATCTGTAATTATTAATGTTGATCAGCCCTAAGGAGATAGGTGCAACTCTGAATTTATTATTATTGTTACATTATTTTTCAAGTGTTGAAAACATGAATATATCTATTATATCGTTTTTCTATTTTTAAACATGTTCTATATGATTGATTATTGTAAAAATATTTTCCAAATGTTGAGACATAACATGAACTATAATGTACAATGTCATTCATTTCTCGATGCTCATTTTCTCTGTTCTTTAAGATGTTCGACATGATTTATTATTGTATAAATTTTTTCCTTACAAAACTAAGAATGTCTACGTAACATATCTGTTACATTGTTTTTCAGTTCTTTAAGATGTTCTACATGATTTATTATTGTTAAAGTATTTTTCAAGTGTTCAAACATAACATGAAAATATCTATTACATCATGTTCCTATTCTTAAAGATGTGCTACATGATTTATTATTGTAAAAATATTTTCTAAATGTTGAGACATAACATGAACTATAATGGACAATGTCATTCATTTCTCCATGCTCATCTATATATGTGTAAAGGAAAATAAATATTTTCTAAGATTTGTTTATTAAAAATACTTTAATTCAACTTAATTAATTTTATTTAAAGTTTCAAACATACTTCATGCAACATATAACTCAAAACATGTTTTTTAATTCGACTGACACAACTATAAAAAACAATCACCTAAACATTGCACCTCCTTCCGATACAATTGCTAATTAATTATTAACTATAAATTAACATACTTTATTATAATCTACCCTTAATAGTGCACTATAGTTAAAAATCAAACATAAATATTGAAACAAAAGGTAAAGTTGCATGATATTTATATCTCATCCTTCCCGGCACCCACAAGATATCTGAAAATTTCCCTTTCATTATCCCACCTTCAGCTTTCCATGAAAAGTTTTGCATGAAAAAAGAACACAATACCAAAAAAATATAGGAAAGAGCCGCCATTTAATACCTATCAACTTCCAACTCTAAGAACAAGAGAATCCACGTGTTTAACTTCTATTTGATATGCTCTGAGCTGATGTGGACTCTCAATCTAACCTACCATCGGGTGATGTGGATGCTCATTAAACTTATAGAAGCAACGTGTCATCAAGTGAATCTTGAAATTTGAAATAAAAGTATCAAGCAAAAAGGTTGACGGGCTTCTCTGGTTAAAACTGATCGTTGAGTTGTCACCATAATTTTTTTTATATTAAACAAAGGTAAATATAGCATATAAGGAAAACCATACCCAAAAACTAAAATGAGGCTTTTTTTCATAAAAACTCTTTATGTTAATTAAATAGAATTAATTAGATTGTAATGGGTTAAATAATTGTGGATATTTAGTTGTAAAATCAATAGGGGAGATGAAAGTAAATGAGTGAAACAGGCATTCAAATTTGTGGTCGAGTTTATAAAGGGTATCAAGAGATTTTCAATGGGGCTTGAGTAGTGGAGTTATCTATGGTGGGGGTTTGAGTAGTGGAAAGTAAGGCTCTAGGTTTTGGCGAGTCCATTTAAAGAGGAGAATAGCCACAAGTGGAAAATAGGTGAGTCCCAACCTATCTTTATCTTGCATCCTTTTGTAATTTTCTTATGCACATGAAAGCATTGCAACCATTTTACCAAAATAAACCATAAACATCAAACAAATCAAAGACCTTTTTCAAAGCAAATCACAAACACCAAATAGGTGTGGGATCTAATGAAAGGACATAGTGAAAATAGTGAAGGTCTAGTAGATTCGAGAGAAACAAACAAAGATATTGTAGAAACTGACACCAAAAGCATAGTAAATCAGACTGAGATAATAGGATCAACGAAATTAACAATCGACAATATTGAAACAATAGAAAATTTTTAGGGGGTAAATAAGCTCAGAGGCCTACGATGGGAATGATACCTTAGGGGGTTTAAAATCCCTTTTAACTTCTTAGTGCACTTCCCAGTGGGCCCATCAACTACTCTTTTGTACCCCAGTTTGAATGCTCGCGCAGGAGCAATAAATAGCACGTGGGGGGCATGCACACTAAGGTATCCTCAAAATAAACTTTCAAACATAGTGGAAAGATGCATCTACATAAATGCAAAATAGTACAAGGGAATTCTAAGGTGTAGGAAAACTTGAACAGGGAAGCTTGCAAAGAAGGGAAAATTCAAAGTTATTTTACCAAAAGTAGTGCATAAGACCTTAGTAGGCACGACAAAAACCCAAAAAGAGAAAAAATGAGATAAAGGAAAATGTGAGCTCAATGTTTCGCATGACAACAATTACAATGAAAATTGGGGTTGAAACTCACCATGAAAATAAGGAAGAAAGGGCTAAAGATAGGCACACACATCTATATAGCACTACTACAACACCATTAAGTGGTCCTTATAATTATACATCAATGAGCTAATGATCATGAAAAAGAGACTTTGGTCCCTAGAGGTAAGGGATCAATATGAAGACATTAAGATGAAGGAGATCACATAATCCAATTGGAAATTAACAAGGGGAACAAACTACTCAAAGAACAAGTTAACAAATTACAAAACACCATGGCAAAACATGAGCAAGAATTTATTTGGCTAAGGAAAGTTTTACACCAAATAAAAAAAAAAACAAGATAAAAGTGTTGGAAGGAAGTAGTGATTTACAAATAAAAGAGATAAAATCAACAATGGCCAACATGGATGTAAAAAAAAAAATCAACTAAGAGAACAAATCTAGAGGAGGTCAAATCTTGGGCTTAGGTAGTGAAGGGACCATTAGACACATAGATGGAACTTAAAGAAAAATAAGTCAAGAGATAGATAAGAGAAGAAAATGGCATAAGTGATCTGGGCTATGAATATCATCATTAAAGGACAAAGACTATGGCGAGAAAGAAATCACAAAAGAGCTAACAAGAGACATTTTTAAAGACCAACTACAATGGTCAAGATTCATTCAACAAACAAATAGGATTAGAAAATGGATAAGAGATGGAAAGAGCGAACACTTAAGAGTTACCTTGAGGAACATAGAAGACAAGAACATGATATTAAGGAACAACAAAAATATACCTCGATGAGGACATGTAACCATAGTACAACAAGAAGAAAGGCAGAAAGAGTGGGAACAAGTAAAGGCGGCAAGAGATGCAATAAAATGGGCTTGGTTACAAAAATAAAATGTTAAATTTAGTGATAGAATGACACCAAAAATAGGAATTTTGGGCCCCCCTAGGAATATTTAACAAAAGTAAGTTGAAATTATAGAGGTTCTCCTTAGAGAAGAGGACCTAGGTTGGGGCCCATAACAAAAGGAAAAAATATTATCATTCTTATGAAGACTTATGAGCATGATGGATGTAAAGTGCTATAATTTGAAGGGTATAGGAAATCTTAAATATAGAATGAGAGGAGTGGTTGTGGCAAAAAGCATGATAGAGTTACAATTCTAATAAAAAAATTGGTGTAAAAATATAAAAGTGGAAAAAGAAGACCCAAACAAGCAAACATATATGGTTGAAAATAACATAAAATCAAATAATGATAAAGCTAGTTACATGCTACTTCAATCTATAAGACTTGAAATCTTATAAGAAAAGGAATATGATGAGGTATAAACAACCTCATTTTTATATAAGCTAAATACCCTTCTTTGTTCTTGCCAACCATTTTAGCCATGCCAATTTGTTTATTTTTAGAAGCAATAATTGTATACTTTTTATAAAATGGTGTATAAATCTTTATTTCTCAAATTGGTTGGAATTATCTAACTAATGTTGATATAATGGTATGGACTTTGAGTAATTGTGTAGGACTTATGCATGACTGATGAATGGAGTGGACTTAAAGTAGTTGAAGTTAGCACATCAGAAGTTTGGGCGCCATAATTTAGGCGTGCATAGTGGAATGACTTCTTTTAAAGTATTCTGTTAAATTTTTGTTAAAGACTTTATGACTCCACTCATAGCCTTTATTATGTTTTATGTCATGAACATCGGTTAGTTGTAATTCTATTTTAAGACTTTTTTAATGTATTCTCCCGCCATCTGAAAATTAGGATTTTGTAGTAGTACAGTATATATATGTGTAACTACCAAAACAAAAATATGCTTTTATGATATGTTCTGAATACTATTCAGCTATGTTATCTGTGTTGTTACACTTTTATGATATGAATAAATAAATATCACCAGACTTATTTTGAGAAATTTTTTCTGAGTAATGGAAGTGTTATAAATGGATTTACTTTGAAGTTGCGAAAGTACCGCATGTGATTTGAGCTAATCGTAGGAATGCCCAAGAGCTGGCCACTCAAGGGATCTCATAGAGTAGATGTGTATTTTTATTGTTAATATTGTTCCTTCCATTATGTGCATCTCATATTTAGATGAACATTACTTTGTGTTGAGCTCTCCCATGTGTTCCTATAGGTCATGGTTTTAAGTTTATGATCTTTAGGTTTTGTTTACTTGGAAATTTTTGAGCACCCACTCCTATTGTTAATTACAAGTTGTTAGGTGTACTTTTAGTTAGTAGTTAGTTGCCTTTGTTTAAATTTCATAGTTTAATTGCAAACTGTTGATTCTTAGATAATTTACATGCTTTCTAGAATATGAAGTTTAAACAATTTCGTACTTTCTAGTTTAATTTATGTTTTCAACCATTTCAAAAATTTAGAAAATATTACTAAGAGAGATGGCCAAAATATCCTCTATTGCATACAACCTTTGGACACTAACTGGTCGACATAATTGGAATATTTTTAACTACAGTGTTAGGACCTTATGACAGCCCGTCAGAATATCGATTGTGAATATGATTATGCATTTCTTAAAGAAGATTATTTTTTTAGTACCATGGGACAAGTTTTAATAATAGGTGAATTTAATGCTAGCTAGGACAACAAACATTCAAGCCCTCAATCTAAAATAAATACAAAGAGAAAGGTAACCCATTATGGTTGGAGGAAGAGAGCAATCAGCTTTGGGAAAGGACCTCATAGGATAGTAAAAGTAATGTTACACACTACAAGGTAGATTTATTGGGGCTATGTAGTTTATACAACTTGGTCATATGCAACGGTATACTTGTGCATGGGTGAATTCAAGCAACATCACCTCCAAAGCCTACAATGACCAAAGTGTGGTGGAATATGTTATACTCTCACATAATTATACATCAAGGCTAATGAAGTTTGTGGTAGGATACTACCCGATAGAGCTGAAATCATATCATGAGCCAATGTATATATATATATATATAAAACTAGACATCCACATAAAAAGGAAATAAGGGGAACAAGTCCACATCAACCAAAAGAAAGCACCTTCACAACATAGAATTTTCATGACTTGATAAAATGAAAAAACTCTTTAGAGCTACCTTCAAAAGGATTCTTATGAAGTATGACAATAATATAGCTTATACATAAAACCACCCTATAAGCAAGAATATGTTGATGGGTGTACAAGGGTTGAATGCAAGATAGGAACAAAAAATACATTTCCAAGAAATCCTTGGTTTGATGATAAGTACAAGATAACAAAAATAAATATGTGTGAAAGTGGAATGGGAAAAGAAAAAAAAAAGAGTATGAAAATTTGTTACAGTTTAAAAAAGAAAAGTATGTGAGCACAAGAAGGGAGGAGTTGATTACCCTTGGAAAACACAACCCTAAAATATTTTGAAAGGAACTAAAACAAAAGAGAAAACAATATCACAAGTTTCTAATGGCTTGAATATGTGAATTTTTTATATGAGCATGACTAGGATGAATATAGATCCCCAATAATCAATTTGCAACTACTGAACTTTTCCCCATTAACGATATCAATCAAGACATAAAAAGGTTGACATGAGGGAAGCATAGGATATTGATGGGATGCAAGTAGAACATTTAAAATGGGCTATTGAGGTCCTTGCACCTCATATCAATTGCATCTTCAATAATGTTATTCAAGAGGGCTTCTTGGAAGATTGGATGACTAGTATTGTTATCCCTCTATACAAAACCAATGATGCTAATAATCCATCAAATTGTCATGCTATTATGGTTAATCCCCTCCTTGGAAAACTTTTTGGAAGCATGGTTGAATGTAAAATTAGTTGTTGGTTAAAACAAGATGAATAAAGAGCTAAAGAACATGGTGATTTTAGAATGAAATATTCCACTATTGACCATGGTGTTACCCTTAGGTTCTTGATTGAAAACAATTGGAACACCAAAGGTGATGAGGCTCTTAATTTATTTGTAGACTTTAGAAAATATTTTGATGTGATACCCCATGACAAGTTGTGGAATAGGATGGAATAATTGGGAATTCTCATTGTGTTTAGAGTAGCAGTTCATAGGATTTATGAATAAGTCAAGGCTGAAATTAGAACTAATGAATGAATGTTAGAGTGCTTTAGTAGTGATATTGACATCAAATAAGGTTTCCCTCTTTCCCCAAATTTATTTTGGTTATACAATTAGAAGAGGGCATAAACAATATTGGTGAGGATGGATTTCAATTGGCTAAGTACATATTAAAATTACTCTTATACGTAGACAATCTCATGTTAATTGCTAAAATAGCTTATAGTCTAAGAAAATACTAGAGGGTTCTTGAAACCTTTTTTCAAGAGGTTGAAATGCAAGTGAGCACTAGAAAAACTAATATTTTGATCTTCTCATTGTGGAGAAAAAATAAACAAAGTAACTTTATTTTTGAAGGAAACATATTGGAAGTAATAGATGAGTACAAATACCTCAGGATTGATTTCCACAACAAGCTCAATTGGAAGAAATTTGGAGAAAAAATAATTCAAGGAGGTTGGAAAGAGTTATACTCCCCAAAAATAGACTTATGAATGTAGAATTATGAGATTATAAAACGAAGAGAAAGCTTTTTGGCTTACTTGGTACTCTAGCGATTCTTTATAGGTGCAAAATCTGAGGCAACAACATGTCAAATCAGAAATGGAGGTAGGTAGAAAGAATGTAGAAACATCTAATCATAAGCAAACTCAAAATTAAGATTGGTGTTCGTTACAATATTTAATTGGTTGAAACAAGTACTTTCCCTTTGGAAGCATTAGTGATGTTGTGGCTATTGTTAACCTTTTCCTTCGCTCCTCTTTCTTTTCTTTCCAAAATGTGATTTATGAGCAAATTGACGGGGTTGCGATGGGCTCCCCATTAGCTCCTATCATAGCCAACCTTTAATGGAATATTTTGAGGAGACAATTCTCAATTATTTCCCTCTTAAACCTCATTTATGGAAATGCTATGTAGACAACACCAATG
This sequence comes from Sequoia sempervirens, assembly GCA_007258455.2. NCBI lineage: Eukaryota > Viridiplantae > Streptophyta > Pinopsida > Cupressales > Cupressaceae > Sequoia > Sequoia sempervirens. The sequence goes on from VDFB02331908.1 coordinate 61,186, forward strand.
TGTGTTGGCCTCACGACCTTGACCAACTTAACCTTTTCCATTCCCACTTAAACAACCTTGTTGATTGCATACAATTTACCAAAGAAGTCGAGTTTGAAAACCAACTTCCTTTTCTTGATGTCCTCATCATCAAAAAAGAGGATGATTCCTTGGCTTTTCGTGTCTTTAGAAAATCCACACATACGGACCTCTACCTTCATGCTTCTTCCCACCACCATCTAGCGCATAAGGATGGTGTCCTCAATACTCTTGCAACCATACTTATCGTATTTACGATAAAGACCACATCGACCTTGAACTTTCTCATCTCTATCGAGTTTTCAAGCTTAATGGCTATCATGATAAACAAATCCTCAAAGCCTTTGAGAGTGCCAAAAATTGAACCAACCCTACCCCAAAACCTAATGGGACCAACAATTTCCACATTTCCACCCTCCCCTATGTTGAAGGCCTCTCCAATATGATTTCAAAAATTCTTTATAAGAAAGGTACTTCTTGTTCCTTCAAGCCCATATCCACCACAAGGAATCTCATCCCTCCACCAAAGACCCCTTACCACCACTTCTCCATGTTGGAGTGTACAAGATTGGTTTCTCTTATGGGACCACATATATCAGTGAAACAGTGTGATCCATCAACGCTAGAATCAAAGAACATTGTGCTGACATTAGACATGAGAGAATATCTAAATCAGCCCTTGCAGAGCACTCTCATCACACCAAGTACCAAATTTTCATTGAGAACACCCAAGTTGTGGTGAAGGAAGATAATTTTTTCAAGTGGAAACTTCAAGAGGCCATTACCATAAAAAATTGTGCCATTAATCTCAATCGGGATGAAGGTTGGCAATTGAGTCTCGCATGGCACCCTCTTTTAAACTCCCTCCATTCCACCCCTCCACCCTAGTTTGTTCCCTCTCACCTTCTCCTTTCCCCTTCCCGCCCCCCTCCCTCATCTTTATCTTTTGCTCTTTTTCACTTGGGCGACCTTGCTTTTATTCTATATTTTTCCTCTCTTTTTGCATTTTATTACTTTTTTCTTATTGCTTACGTTCTTAAATAATATCTTTTTAATCTCTAGTTTTTAACATTTGTGGCATTTAATAGGTTTTTAATATTAATAAGCTCTTATTAATACCTTAATAGCGTATTTTTTTGCTTAATAGTAGATCCTTTTATCTTTTTGCTCTTTCTCTTTTTTCTATTTTCTTTTAAATATTACCTTAATTATCTATTTGTCTCTTAATAACATTATTTTGTAATAATTTATAATATTTTCTTTATATTAACTCTTCAAGTTTGTTTGCAAGTCTTTATTTTTTATTAATTTTATTATTAAGTTCAAGTTGCTACTACTATTATAATTAAATAGGAGTTATTTATTTTTATTGTGTTTTATTAGTTGTGTTTTGCTTATGGATTTTTTCCCTTTTGCTCATTATTAACCCCAACCCCACCTCCCCTTGTTATTGTTGTGGTAATTCATAACTTGTGTTATATTATTTCAACATTAGCATGTATTTGTCAAATATTATTTAAGTTGTATCTTCCTTTATTTCTTAGCAATCTAATTATTAAGATTTATTTGTTTATTATTTAGTTAGATAGCATTTTTTATCAAGTTTAATTACTTTAATATCTTATTATTTTTGTATTTATTGCTTGGTAATGGTTCAATAGGATTTGGTATATCTTATTTTTGAGTATCTTGTGTTTTTTGGTTGGCTCAATTTGTTGTATTTATTCATGTTTTATTATATTTTTTTATTTCTCCTTTTTCTCCTCTCTTCTTCCTCGTCCTTTATAAGGCTTGATCTACATTCTAATCTCATTTGCTCCTCTTCCTGATGATGGATCGCTGAGTGTGATTTGAAACGTCGACACAAAAATACACAAAGTTGAATCCAAAATCTAAGCATTCTAACTTCATGGACTGAGGAAAACTCATACCAACTGCTACACATGTTGTCTAAACATAATAAACGAGTAATTTACAAAAGCAACTCGCAACCATTAAGTCGATATGAGGAATGAGACTTGGTCGACGCCTTATGTGGAGATGTCTTTGACTCAGTAAAATTTTAAACCACCTTTTCATTGAGTAAATAAACAACGAATAAATGCATGGAAGGTTATGAACAATAGGTTGATGAATTGGTCAAACTGATTAATGAGATGTATCGACTCATGCAAGACTAAGTTGACATGAGCTAAGTGTTGTACATTTTGATATTGACTGATTCAACAAGTCGTGCCACCTTAAGAGTCCTATTTGTTGTATATGTCCATTATTAAGGAACTTTGAATATCACTATTCCATCATGTGCTGAATTGAAATGGTCATAAGCTGCTGTCAACAAGTGAGGTCGACCTGTAGCTATATTTTTTTGAGTATACTCTTATTTGTGTGCCACCATTTAGCTAAGTAGAGTGAGTTTTTATGCATGGAGTTTATTGTCAATACCCATGCCTTTTCTGTAGGATGAGAAGACCCTTTTTCTACTGTATAAATAGAGGAGTTTAATCCTCATTTGGGATGCATTGTGCTCAACATTTTATACACTTTTGCTCTACATTTCTTATCTATATTATTCTGCTATATTTTGAGAGAGAGCTTTAGTATTGGTGAGAGTATTAGCATATTGAGTGAAGTATGTTATCAACTTGAGAGATATAGGTTTATTATGGCATCGCTTGAGAGGTCAAAGCTAAGATAGTTGTTGTTTTGGAATGTTGAGTTACAACCAGTCGATTGGATAAGCGAATACAAGAATGAGAATAATCTTCCTTTATTTGTCCTAGCATTTGAAAGATTGTTTCATGATTACTTTAATTAGTCTATTGTGAATACTTGCATTTAGGGGAAAATAATATTGCTTTGGAAAGGAATTAGAAGACTTTGTTATACGATTTTGTGAGGATTACCTAATGAGTTAAAGTGGCTACATGGTTAATTGCTTTACATTCTTGGAATGAAGTCACAATGTTGATAAGATTCTACTTTGAATAACTCTTTTATTAAGGGGTTACACTCTCGAAGGGAAGCACCTATTGAATCATTCTTCGATTGAGGTCAATCATTGATGTGACTATTCTCTTGATGAGAACCACTTATTAGTGTGATATATTACTGATTGGATTTGGTTATTTATGAATAACTAATCTATGAATAGAAGAGGCTTATATAGCTATACTCTAGATTATAAAGTTATACTTGGAACTAGATTTTCTTTTATAAAGAATGGCTTGTCTATGTAAAGTTAACTCATGGACTAGGAAATATCTTATATTATACCAAGGATGGGAATATACATAAGATATCATAGTGTTTTTGTAAAGGGAAATAGGTTATTTCTGAGGTTAGGGATTACCAAAGGAAGGAAATTACCTAAGCATAGTATATGAACGATCAAGATCCAAACTAAGCTTTAGAAGTGTATGTGAATAGAATGAACCTCACTCAAAGTACTGATTGAGAAAACTTTGGCCAAAGTAGTGTAAGTAGCCACTATTTACACTATCAATTCACCGTGATCCATATGCATGCATGCTAGTCCTATATTGTGGGTTTACAAGTTCTAGTGATGTGGGACACAACACTAAGCTCAAATAGGCTATTGTTATGAGGTTTACCAACCAATCTCTTCATCGAAGGCTAGGGCCATCTTGTCATATGTGATAGATGTGCAATGGATCGCATTTGAGTCCGTGGTTGGCGGAAAAATGCTTGAGTGATGCTTCTCCTCATCAGTTGGTGACCAAGGTTTGTGGATGTTTATGCCAGTATTGGGGACAACTGGAGTGTTTGCACCAACGAGCAAGGACATTCATAATGTATTCGTTGATGCGACAACATCAAGGCTAGTTTATATATCTATTCCCAGATGAAGCTCAGAAGAGCTACGTGTGTATCATATACCCATTTATAAGGAAGGATGTATTCATGTAAGATATACTTGAGTTCAATCAAAATGATATCTATATTTTTTTAATATTTGTGAAATTACAATGGAATGCAATGGAAGTTTGGAAATAGTGTTATTTCAATTATGCATGTAATTTACATTATGGGAAGAATTTTTTTATTGCTATGTTATGACATCATGGTTTATTCACTAGAGGTGAAAACTTGCAAAATTTTACTAAGTAGAACAGTGGGGTTGTTACAAAAACCTTGTTGAACCAATTACATTTGAATTTACAATAGTAAATCAAGAGCATGTAACTACCCTAAAGAACATACCTCCTTCAACTCTATCAATTTTTGTGATTTGATCACAGAGGATTTTGATACTTTTTTGTTTAAATTTGATGTTTTATGTTGAAGTTATGACTACACTACTAATGCACATAGAAGTTATGACTACACTACTAATGCACATAGCTAAACTCTTTTCAACCACACTGAAAGATGTCACTTTATGGTGATTCATGGGGCTAGGTAAAAATAAAGTGGCAAATTGGGAAATAATGAAGGAAAATTTCTTGCAGAAATACCAAGACTATGGTCATGGAGGAGATATGCAAAGAGATGAAATCTCCTAAATATCATATAAGGAGGATGAACTCCTTGAATATTATGTTGAGACATTTCAATTTTTCCTCAAAAAGTCACACCAAAATAGGCTCTCTACAAAATCACTCAAATTAGTATTCTTAAGAGGTGTGAATGAGTATTGTTTGGATGCATTGAACCTAATTAGAGCAAGGGACATCTCTCAATTATATTTTGATGAAATCTTCCAAATCTATATAAACTATTCAAGATCAACCATTAAGAAAACTAAGGGTTCTAGAGCTATAACTTCCACCAAAACATATACATATATTTTTAGGGTGGGATTCAACAACCTTCTATCAAATATGAAAAAATATATCATCAGCCACCTTATGACCTAGTTGGACACTTTACATATAAAAAATAAATAAGAAGCAAAGGGTGCTCTTAAATAATACTGTCCACATCACCGATAGAAGAAGGTCAACTACATGTGCAAAAATATTACTAACTTATTTTCAAGGAGAAGCAAGGACAACCTAAGTTTTTCACCATAGAAGACAAGGACAATCAAGTATTCTATATTTCCCAATGAAAACCCTAGTAGTATAGACAAGGTATGCCTCAATACCTTTTGTCTTCAAATGCTTATTTTCCTAGGTCAATTTAGATTTATCTAACTACAACAATCCACCCTAGCATAACATACCAAATCAACCATGGTCAATTTCTCAATCATCCAATTGGATTCTGCAATAAGGGATGTGGCAACAAAAACCATATCAATCTCCAAATTATAATCAATAGTGGCAATCTTATCAAAACTCATGTTGCAACAATAATGGTGAGGAAACCAATAGTGGCATAAACTCAAATGTGAGCTACCCACATCCATAGTAATCCTTGCAACAATAGCCAGTCATTATGCCAAACCCAGTTATTCTTTTCCTAGCACAACCAAGAGCACCTCAATTGTCTACTCAACCTACACCAAACCCTAATAATAAGCATGTCCAATAGGCCTATACTAATGAACACATCCAATACCCAACTTATATGTTTGAGTAACTAGTGATGTCCACCTATGTTTAGGAAAAATGCTTACTAGGTTGTCATCTCCACATATTACAGAACTTCCTGATGAAGAGCCAACCATTTAAATTAATAACCATTTGAATGAGAAACCTAAAAAAACAAGCCACAAATAAAAATTTCAAGGAACCACCTTTCCCAAAAAGTTTGAACACTCAAAAGTTTCACCCTAAACCTGAATTTGACTTCTTGAGTCAACTGAAGAATGTCTTTTTCAAAATTCCCTTGATCCAAGCTATCAAGAATGTGTCAATAAATACCAAGTTCAAGAAGGAACAATGCCTTTAAAAACTAGGAAGAGAAATGAAATGACACTCATAATTTCCATGCTATAGGACAGTTAGTTGATATTATGTTGGGCAACCTAGCTGTCCCAAAATATCTAGAACCTGGTAGTCCCGTGGTAGATGTACAAATTAATGGAACACTCATCAAGAACACTCTAATTGATCTAGGAGTAGCAATAAATTTGATGACTAGAGAAACAATGAAAAATCTTCAACTAATGGATTTAAGACCTATACCCATAGTCTTACAACTGGAAGATAGGTCAACAGTCAAACTAGAAGGTATCATTGAAGATTTAGTCATCACACTTGACTCATGGGAGTACCTAGTAGACTTCATGGTCTTGTAGCCTAAGGCCAACCTAGGTGGATACCCATTAATCCTAGGATGATAAAGGTTAGCCACAAAAAATACCTTTATAGGATGTAGGTCTGGAAATATGATCATTTCCAATGGAAATATAATAAAAAAGTTGGTCCTTTTTCCACCTACATAACCTTATGTTGGCATGGATTAGCCTATCTAACCAGATATGGAAGATGATGACCAATACTCTCTCCAAACACTCATGGAAATTGAACGAAACCTAATGGTATATATTCACGATGAGGATGAAATTTTTTCCACTAAAGGTAAATGTTGTAAGGTTATCATTGATAGTGGAAGTACTGAAAACCTTGTGTCTATTGAATGGATGATAAACTACGCATAAAGAAAATAGCACATCCAACCCCATAAAATGTGCCTTGGTTGCAAAAAGGACATCAAGTATTGGTGAATGAACAATGCCAAGTGGAAATTCAAATAGGGAGTTACAAAGCCAAGTAATATGTGATGTTATGTTGATGGATTTTTGTCATGTTCTTTTAGGTATGCCTTGGCAATTCGATAGGAAAGCAATTCATGATGGGAGAAGTAATACTTACACTTTTGAAAAGGATGGAAAAAATCACACTCATACCTTTGAAAGATGAGAATGCACCTGAAGAGGTTAGTACTAAAGTGTTGATGGTTAGTAGTAAATAATTCTTACATCAAATCATAAATGAGTAGGTAAGTTTTGCATTAATTGGCAAGCCAAGAGTGATCATTACTAGCACAAAGTTGACTGATCTACCTATAGAAATTCAAGATTCGTTGAATAATTTTGTTAATATTGTTTTGGATGACTTCCCTAATGAACTACCTCCAATAAGAAGAATTATCCATCATATAGATCTCATTCCAAGGGCCAATTTATCAAACAAGGTAGCTTATAGGATGACTCCAAAGGAAAATAAAGAAATCAAGAATTAGATACAAGAATAATTGAACAAAAGGATACTAAGAAAAAGTTTGGTTCCTTGTGTTGTTCCAACAGTGTTGAGTCCAAAGAAAGATGGAAGTTGGAGAATGTGTACAGATTCAAGAGCCATCAACAAAATTACAATTAGGTATAGATATCCTTTACCTCGAATTAAAGACTTGATGGATTGTTTAAGTGGTGCAAGATACTTTTCTAAGATAGATTTAAAAAGTGGATATCATCAGATAAGGATCAGAGAGGGTGATGAATGGAAAGCAACATTTAAGATAAATGGGCTTTATGAATGGCTAGTGATGCCATTTGGATTGACAAATGCTTTGAGCACCTTCATGAGACTTATGAATGAAATTCTTAAGGATTTCACAGGTAAATTTATCATTGTTTACTTAAATGATATTTTGGTATATAGTAATTCAAAAGAGGGGCACCTTAGACATCTTAGATTGGTTTTGAATAAGCTCCAAAAAGAGAAATTGCTAATCAATCTTAAGATGTGTACTTTTATGAAAACAAAATTGATCTTTTTGGGGTTTGTTATATCACAAGAAGGTTTGAAGATGGATAAAGAAAAGGCCAAATCCATCATAGAGTGGCATATTCCAAAGAATGTCTTTGGGGTAAGAAACTTTCATGGTTTAGCTAGCTTCTATAGAATGTTTATAAGAAATTTTAGTGGAATTTGTGTTCCAATGATGGAAGTAATTAAGGGAAATAAGAAACTATTCCAATGGACTAAGGAAGCTAAAAAAATATATCAATATCTTAAGAAAAATATTACAAAACAACCTATTCTAGCCTTACCTGATTTTGATAAACTTTTCCAATAGAATGTGATGCTAGTGGGATTGCTATAGGTTTTTTTTTGAGCCAAGAAGGTAAGCCAATTTCCTACTTCATTAAAAAAATTAATGATGCTAAAAATAAGTATTCCTCATATGACAAAGAGTTGTATGCCATTGTCCAAGCTTTGAAGAATTGGAGGGATTATTTAATGCCTAAAGAATTTGTATTGTATAATGATAACCATACCTTATAGTTTATTATTAGTCAAGATAAATTAATTCAAAGGCATGTAAAATGGTTTGATTTTTTGCAAAATTGTACCTTTTTTATCAAGCATACAAGTGGACAATCTAACAAAGTTACGAATGTATTAAGTAGGATAAATATTATTATGTATGAATATATGAATATCTTGGGATTTGAATCCTTGAAAGACATGTACAAGGAGGATTCAAACTTCAGAGAGGCTTATACAACATGTGAATATATTATAAGTAAAGATAGGAGTCTATGGGTGGACTATATGCTTCAAGAAGGACTATTATTCAAAGGCAACAAGTTATGCATTCCTAAATGCTCCATGAGAGAGAACTTACTAAAGGAGAAACATAGTGACAATTTGGTAAGATATATTAGGAAAAATAAGGCACTTTCTCAATTAAGTGCATACTATTTTTGTCCAAGAATGCAAGTTGATGTGAAGAGGTTTGTTGAAAGATGCAAGCTATGTCAATATGATAAGGGAAGAAGTCAAAATACAAGTTTATTAAACCTTTTCCTATTCCTAATAGGCCATAAGATTCAATCAGTATGGATTTTGTACTTGGGATACTGAAGACTCAAAAAGGTAATGATTCCATATTTGATGTAGTTGACAGATTCTCCAAAATAGCTCATTTTATAGTTTGTACTAAAACAAGTGATGGAGCTAATATTTCCAACTTGCTTTTCAAGGAAGTAGTAAGATTTCATGGACTTCCTAGAAGTATTGTTTTTAACAAGGATACTAAGTTTATTGGTTATTTTTGGAGGACACTTTGGAAGAAGTTGGGGACAAATCTCAATTTCAGTTTAGCTTACCACCCTCAAATAGATGGGAAGATTGAGGTGGCCAATAGAATCCTTGTAAAATATTAAGAAGCCTCATAAGTGAACATCCCAAATAGTGGGATCAAGTACTTGCTCAACCAAAATTTTCCTAAAATAGAAGCACAAGTTTTAGTCAATTTTAGATTGTGTATGGCATGCATCCAAGAGGTTTTTATGAATTGATAAACTCGATAAAGCAAGAGATGAGAAGTGTTGATGGAGAAGAGTTTGCAATAACTATGTAATTTATTTGCATGAGAAAGTCAAACAACCGCTTCAAGAAAACACAAGTACAAGAAAAGAGAAGATTTGAGAAGGAAAGAGGTAAATTTTGAAGTTGGAGATTTGGTTCTTGTACATTTAAGAAAGGAAATATTTCCTAAGAAGGAATACAACAAGCTGAAATTGAAAATAAATGGGCCTTGTAAAATATTAAGAAAATTTTCCTCAAATGCCTATGAAATAGAACTTCCGCATGACATTGGAATTTCTCCTATATTCAATGTTTTAGATTTGTAAGGGGAAGAAGATTTAATAAATGTTCCTAAACTTGATAATAATCATATTGTAAATTGGGAACATCAACTACCTAAAACAAAACCAAAGGAGATTAAATCAATCCTAGACAAAAAGATAGTGAAGAAGACTAGAAATAAAGAGTATCTTCAATATTAAGTTTTAAGTGGAAAGATCATCCACGTGAAGATGCTACATGGATGACAACTTTAGATATATCAAAGTATGGTAGCGGCATAGAGAACCTCATGGACAGGATCCCATGAACAAGTATTTTGTTCCTTGGTAGTCTGATGCACATGCATCATTTGTATACGTAGTTTTATTATTGATGTTTTATTCTAGACATTTCTAGACTCATGCACATAGGTAGGAGTTTGTTTATTATAATATCTTAATAATCTCGTAATGATCTAAATCTATTTGTTTTTAGCCTAAGTCTAGGAGGTTAGAGTAATTATAGGAGTGGTTTTGATTTTCCCAATAAAAGGAAGATTTAAACGAGCCTATTTTGGCTTGAGTTGATGTATAAAAGAAAGCCTTGTATTCAACATTAGAACAAGGAGAGTTACCATGTAATCAAAATAATATGTTTATTAGGTGAATAAAACTCTCATTTAACAATTATATGCACCATATTTTTGGTGTTAGTTAGGTGTTTTGAATAAGGCAAATATATGTTTTTCCATGCTCATTACACGTATTCTCTATTTTACAGTTCTCGTGGAGCACATGTGATAAAAGAGGGACATACATGATGACATTCAATTGGATCCATTACTTTATATGGCATCAAATTTCCTTTTACGTCTAAATATTTACTTTACATGCATTTTTGTGAGTGTTACATAATTTGGGACACATGGTTATTTTAGGATTTATCTGTACCTCAAAGTGGAGATAACATTTAATGGTAAAATTTGTATACCCATGCCAATTCCTATTTAGTTTTGTGCCCATTATGAGAGACTACCTTAATGCAATTACACATCAACAAATGACTCACTTTTGTGCAAAGTTGGGTTCTTTCTCCCATCTTATTACTCACCCATTTACACACATTCACATGTTCTTTATACACATCTTATATGTGTATATGCACATTTCCATACATCTCTCATTTATTATGTCTATTGTTGCATCCTTCCTTATATGTTCATTATCCACTATGGTTTTAGTAGCCTTCTATTTTGATTCAATCCTATAAGCACAAGATTGATCTTGCACATGTGAATAAGTCCTTTGATTTTCTCAAATTTACATTCAAACCTTTTGGTAACAACCACCCATTCTTTTCATTCCTAGAGCCAACTGAACACATGTTTGCTCATTTTATTATTGTGTTCTTGTATTTAAAGACATTCAAGTGTGCATTCATTTTAATCATGTTATTTAATCGGGTCATATTCGATTATTCCAAGAAATTATTTGTATATCAGTCTATGAACACTTTAATTAGAGCACCTAAGAGGATAACAAATTACATAATCATCCAAGGGAATCTACGTGTTTGAGGCTTGTTGTCCTTGATCATTTACACAACAATAAAATCACTTTTTGGGGTTAACCTAGGAGAATATGTACCTTGTACAACAATCCTCTAAAGGTATTCTAAATATTGTTAGTACCTAGAGCAAAGTAGATAACAACAAATCTAATAAATTAGGAATAAAAATACATATTATACTAGATCAGATTTGTGGCCAAAGATTAGATTTGTAAACTCAAAAGTGGCCCAAACATGTAAACTTAACCCTCCACAAAGTGCATATTTGAACTATAAGGTGAAGTATCTAGATAAAGACTTAGAATTCCCAATCTTAAGATAATTCAACTTTTAGTAACATATAAAAACCTTTCTACTTTACATTTAATTTCTTAACTTAATATTTAATCATTCACATAACTATAATTAATCAATATAAATTAACTTAAACTTATGTATAAATATTTTATTAAAAAAAATTAATAACTATACAAATTATTATATTTAATTATAAATTTAAGATCACATTTATGTAAAAAAAAATATGAGCATACTCACTTTATTATAATCTACCCTTAATGTCATTGTAGTTAAACATCTAACATATTATTGAAACAAAACATAAAGCTTTGAATGGAGATACCCCTTGGAAATGTTTGGTTCGACATCGCATCCAATAAGCTACAATTGGGCGATATTGGACTCTGGTTAATTGGAAAGATAAGTTTCTCCTTGCACCCTTTTTTAAAACTCACAGATCTGCCCCCTTTAATCCCATTTGGTTGGCTTGGCAGATGACATCTTGTAGGCTATCTTGGTTTGATCAAACCTTGAGTTATGGCCTAAGCTTTGCCACTTCCTCTATTTGGTGGAATTGTTTAATCCAATAGGAAGGCAAACCTCTTGGTACTAACAAATATTTCAAAGGAAAACATCTTTTCAAGAAAGGAATCCAGACCTTCCAAGACCTATGGGATCCTACTAGCTTTACTTGGTTATCTTGGCAACAACTCAAATCACATTTTAACTTGTCATATGCTAACAAGTATCTGCTTCTAAGAATCCAACAGTTGGTGATCCCTAAAATCTCATGTTTGATGTTCACACCTTGCCATGATAATTTCCTAAAGGACTAGAAATGACCTAATACACGAAGCATCCAAAAGTTTCCTTTTAAGATCATCTACAGACAATTCCTCTCGACTTGCTCCTTGGCTTACCGACTCAATTCTAAATGGAGGTGTAACATTAGTAGAGCTCAGTAGAACAAGTTAAGCTTTCAAATGTGGAAATCAAAAGCTGATGTTCAGTCTCAACTAACAACTTGGAAAGTTCTTCATTCCAAGTTGCCTGTTGGTGATCGTCTTTCTTTCATCTGCCCTCCCCCAGTTTGTCCATTTTGTGCCAAAAAAGAATCAATTAAACATGTTTTTTGGCTCTATTCTAGGCAGCGCTTCTCGGGCTTTCCTCCCACCACAATATCGTTACCCAGACATCAAGACAAGTTATCATTAATTTCATTTGGAAGTTTCAATGCTTGGCTGCATTCTCTCATACTTTTCTTCCTGTGCAAATTGAAGCTCAGATGATCTGTTCAAAATTAGCCCTCCACATCAGCATTCTTCAAACTATCCCTCAGGTTAACATTGATCTTGCTAGTACATTACTTAATATCCGAGATCAAATCAAGAGATTACAGAATTTCAAGGGAGTTCACTGTGATGGAGATTTTCAACTTGCTTTGGATGTTATCATTATGCTTGTCCATTCTAAGGATTGTAGGATTGTGTTTTTTGTACTTATGACTATGAGTAGGGCTGTTGACGAAGATTTTCAACAACAGATGTTGCTGGCAGCTAGGTTCATCAAACACAATGTTACCACAATTACTGCTGTATATTTTTTTTTTTTTTAATGGTGGTGAGGCTATGCAGCCAACTCTTATTACAATTTCTACTGTATATTTTGTTGCTGCTGTGTAACTATAGACATCTGTAACTGTTTCTTTGTTGGTGTTGCTGATGTACAGCCAACTTTTGTTGTAATGTCTGCTATTTTTCTTGTTGCTGCTATAGATATCTATAATTTTTCTCTTATTCCAAGAAAAAGAAAGAAGTTGCATGATACTTATATCCCATCTGCCTACATACCACTTGATCTTTGGAATAATTTCCCTTTCATTATCCAATACTAAAGTTGTGGAGGAATTCTAAGAACGAGAGAATCTACGTGTTTAACTTTAATTTGTTAAGCCCTGGGCTGATGTGGACTCTCATTCTAACTTACAAGCGGGTGACGTGGACTCTCATTCTAACTTACAAGTGGGTGACGTGGACTCTCATTCTAAATTCCAAGAGCCCAAACTTCTGAAGGCAACGTGTCATCAAGTGAACCTTGAAACTTGAAATAGAAGTTTGAAGCAAAAAGGTTGACGGGCTTCACCGGTTAAAAATGATTGTTAACTTGTCTCCATAATTTTATATATTAAACAAAGCTAAATGTAGCATATAAGGAAAACCATACCTTAAAAAGTAAAATGAGACTCCTTTAAAAGTGAAAGGGAGAATAATCTCTTTTATATTAATTAAATAGAATCAATCACAACATTATGGATATTTAGTTGTAGAGTCAATGTTGTGTTGTAATAAAAGTTTGAAATGATTCTTTAAGATGTTAGAAATTAATGATGTTTTTTATTAAGAAGTTGTTTGTCATTATAGATCATTTTTATAGTTATGTGATTGATCACATATTTACAAATCTAACTAGCATGAAATGATATCTACATGGAATTGATTTCTATAGATATTCAAATGTTTGTTCTCAGTCCACCTTCAATGTTTATGCACATTTCTACACTTCAAAACTTGGTTGTGTGGTTGTAAGTTTATTGATAGCTAGGAATATATCTCCCTTTAGTCAAATTGTAAAGGATATCAAGTTAACAACTATAAACAATGATAGAAAATAACAAGTAAGCTTGGGAGAAATACGTTCAATGATTATGCAAGTACAAAATGCAATAGTTAATATTTTGGTTTACCACTCGAATGATTATAGTTGTGGGATTCTCTTATAAAATCTAGGTATGTTGCAAGAAATGAACTAGGGGTAGACCTAAAATACAACCCCAAAGGACACAAATCAAATGTTTCACACTTTAGGTCAAAACATAATCACTAATTGGAAGGGTTAGATTGACTTTAAATTTGAATTTCAAATCTAAAAATTCAAGGGTCATTTATGCAAATTGTACAACCAACCCAAGTCACATGCACAAATCATATATTTGACCTTAGGTGATGAGTTGATAAAACTACAAATCAAGCCTAGCCCTTGAGAGTGAATGAAAATGGAAACATGTAGGATTTGGGTTTGTGCCAACTTTCAACAAAAAAATCATGCTTATACATTTTTCATTTCATAAGGAATAACTAGGTCAAAACAAGCCTTGAAAGTGGTAGGATCTAACCACATTTAGGAATATAATATAATGTAACCCATAAATCACTCATGACACTATATATATGTTGGGAAAATCTAATTAGAAAGAAACAACAAACCAACACTTAATATATTCAACAAATACCAACATCATAGTTACAATATAATGTTTGAGTATTCACTCTAGCCAAGCTCCATCTACATCTAGAGAGACCATCATAACACCACCCCTTGTAAATACTAATACTACACATCTCCATCCCAAACATCCAATATTTTTACTATGCTCAAACAAGAAATCATGAGTGGTTTCCAAAACCATAAGCTAACAAACCATGGACAAATATGATGCCCAAACCAATGAATCAAATTCTAATGCCCTCCTTCACAATGGATCAACAAGAACAATATAGACTACAAGTGTCATGTCATAAGTCACACACCAAACTTGGTTGTTGCATTTGGACTTCTTCCTCTTTTGGAAAGTGCTCTTTGGTACATCATTATTATGCATCATAAGTTGGTAAAAATCTTCATGACTTTTGTAGCCCACTTTGTAAATCCCTTTTGCATGACGTTAAGTGCATTATAGAATCACTTATACATTTTACAATGTCATAATATAAATTATACAAGTATAAAGTGCAACCTCAAGTGGGACACACTTTTTCATCTTGGCACATAAATAATAAATACAAACATTAAAAACTACGAGTATGACACCTAATCCCAATATTTTCCCACTTATTGTATATCTTGAACTTAGAGTGAAGAAGAAAACAAACAAATGTGAAGTACCTAATATGGGAAAAAAATGTTCATAGCCTCACTACACTATCTAAACTTCTTTTTGGTCATAGGCTTCATCAAAACATAGATTAAGAATCCAACTTCACAAGTATGACACTCCCATCTTCTACCATTTCGTGAATAATGGTATTGCACATCAATTTTCTTTGTCTACATGTGAAATGTAAGGTTATTTACCAGGTTGATGGCACTCTCACAACTACAATTAATCCTCACTACCCCTTGATTCAATCTAACATCCAAACACAAGCTTTAAAGCTAGATGGCCTCCTTACATGCACATGTAGCTACCATATAATTTATCTTTGAAGTAGAAAGAATAAACAAAACTTGGCACTTACTCACCCATCTAAATGCACCACTAAATAAGCTTAACACCACCATTGTTAAACCTCTTGATGTTCACATCTACTTTATTTGAGTCTACTAGCCTGACTATATCCATTAAATGTTTTAGGTCTCTTGTGACACTATTAAAGTTATTCTCTAGGTATCTTAGAGCACTTTTGCATGCATCACCAACACTAGTACATGCATGTGTTAGGTGACCCAAGATACTAAAAAGTGTATCCCCAACACCATTAAAGGAATTCTCTAGGTGACTCAAGGTGCTACAAGCATCACTAACATTGTTACAATCATTCTCTAAGCATATGAAAATACCTCCCTAATAACAAATAGAATAATTTATAGTGCCCTACAAATATTTAAATACTCTCTTCACTATTGCTTAGTGATCTTTGTTAATATTAGCCATAAATTGACTTAAGAATCCCATTGCTTGGGTAATATATGATTTGGTGTAGATCATAACATATATAAGTTTTCTAAGTGCACTAGCATAAAGGACATGACTCATGTCCTTTGTCTCACTAGGCATGGAAAGAAATTTCTCAACTAAAAGATTTGTTCTTATAGGAAAAGTAGCATTCACTAAATTGTACTCCTCTATGGTGGAACACTACAAAATAGAGATACTTCCTTTGACTTAACCAAAAATTTTGTTAGCTTTATGTCTTCTAATCCCCATCAATAAATATAAGTGTAGTAGCTCCCAAATCATTCATATCAAATTATAATGAAAGCTAAGTATTCATATCCATTATCGTATCCTTGTTGTTACTAACCAACAACATGCCATCCACACACAAATTGATAACTGTGAAATGATCACCATCCTAATTATGATATATAAGTGATTTGATGTGGATCTAGAATATCCCAACCTCAAAACACATAAATCAAATTTCTAGTATCACATTCT
The DNA here is from genome assembly GCA_007258455.2 of Sequoia sempervirens. NCBI lineage: Eukaryota > Viridiplantae > Streptophyta > Pinopsida > Cupressales > Cupressaceae > Sequoia > Sequoia sempervirens. The sequence continues at coordinate 77,761 of VDFB02331908.1, forward strand.
AGGAGACTATTTGAGACCATAAAGATATTTCTTTAACTTGTGAACCAATTTATCCTCACCCATTATTGTGTAGCACTTTGATTGTGCTATGTAGATATATTTTAGTAGATATTCATGCAAGAAAGTTGTCTTCACATCCATTTGTTCAACCTCAAGGTCAAATGTAATATTAGCTTCTAAAATAAATCAAATGAATGTAAGCATTAAAATTAGAAAGAGGGCCTCACCAAAATATATTCCCTCTATCTAGGAATATCCCTTAGCAACCAACCTTGTTTTACATACATTTTACCTTTCCCTCAAAACTAAAATTCTTAAAAACCCAATTAAAAAAAAAGGTTTCCTCTCCTTAATCAATTAAACCAAGTTCCATATCTTATTCCTCTTTATGTTATCTCTTTATCCATGACCAACCTCCAAGACTTATTTTTGTTCATCTACTTACCTCCTTCATAGTTCTAGCATCATCAAATTTAGTAGATAGAGAAACTACTAGGTTGGTTATACATCTCTAGTTGCATCTTCTATTGAATGGACCTCCTCAAAAGCTAAGACAAAGGTTGTTCCTCCTCAAATCTCTTTATATCATATTTCTCATTTGGTTTGGACTTAGGTGTAGCTTCTTTGGACTTTTTCTATAGATTTAGAACTAACTTCACATTCTCCATTGGTTACTCAACTATGAGAAATGACCCAATCTCCTAAAAATTGCATTCTAACTATATACAATATTTATTGACATTGAATTCTAAATATTATTATTCCTTTACCTCATTAGTGTAATTAATCAGGATATATTTTACCACTTAGATGTCCAACTTTGACCTCTTATCCTTAGGCACTTAGACATGTGACTCAAAACCAAAAAAATAATATGCTAAAGTGAGGGTTCTTTCCCATCCAAACCCCATCTAGAGTTTTGTCAACAAGAGCTAACAAGGAGAATTTTGTAACTAGATAACATGTTGTGCTAGCCACTTTTTACTACAATTTTTTATCCAAACTACTATACCAAGCATCTTCCTAGACCTTTCCATCAATGACATGTTCATCCTCTCAACAAATCCATTTTGCTAAGGTGTGTATGGATAATTATTCCTACCATTGTCTTTACAAAACTTATCAAGATTTATTGAATATTATCCTCCAATTTTAAATTTATTCTCAACACCTTGATCTTATTTTCTATCTTAGTCTCAATGAGATCCTTAAACTCTTTGAATTGACTAAACATGTTATATTCATGTTTAAGAAAATAGACCAATGTCTTCCAAGAGAAATCTTAATGAAAGATATATAATATTGGCGTTTTACAAGTGAAGGTACAAAAATATGACCAAACACATCATCGTGAATCAAATCCAAAATCCCTACAGATTTGGCATGACTTGAGTAAAATTGAATAGGTTTTTTTTTTTTATATATATATACAATGCTCGTAGAAGTAAAAATCTAAAGAACATCAATTGAGCCCTCAACCAATTTTTTCTCTCTTCAAGGCCCTAAGACCTTTCTAACCAATGCAGCCCATGCACTCATGCCATAACATTGTGTTCTCAACTAGCACCTTATGGATTTCCTAGGTAAAAGAATGCTTAGGAATCCATGCTACATGTATAATTGAAGTGTTGCATTATATGTAGGGTATCGAATTAAAGATATAATATAATTCCAACATGAACATTTGTAAGCACCATTGCTCTAAAAATAGTGACACCCTTCTTTTTCAAATACTACCTATACACCCACATCATTCATTTCATTAACTAATAATATGTTCCTTGTCAAGTTTGGTGCATGAAAATATTGTGCGACGCCCTTAATCCTTCCATCATTGCATCAAATATTTATTATACTACATCCAAGAATACTTGAGAATATATTATCACCAAAACAAATTTAATACAATTGGTGTTCTCCTAATTAGAGCTCTCTATGGGGATTTATATGGAAAGAGGCTTGAAATTCAATCATCCATGCAAGCACACATGCATACATAGCCAAGGATACAACAAACACATCATTAATCTATCTTCTTGTAAAACTCTTGAATCAATTTCATCATCTAATCCATATTTTCTCTTTTTCTTCTCCATGAATTAGTTCCTATGTAGCCCAACTTTCCATAGTTCAAACACTTAAGTTTCAATTTAATAGGATGCTTTGATCTACTTTTATATTTATATCATCTAATATTCTTGTTCTTACCCTTCTCCTTCGATCTACCTATAACAAATGATGTATATTTAATGAAATTTTAAGTTTTCCTTTCCAACTCCTTTAAGAGAAAAGAACCCACAATCTCCTCAAACTTAAGCTAAATATGACAATACAACTAATCACCATTATCAAGTTATCCCATGAATCTAGCAAAGACCACAATAATATATACTACATTGATCCTCGTCATCTATTTTCATGCGTATACATGATAAATGGCTCAAAGTGATACTAAAAACATTTAAAATATTTGCAAGGGAGTGCCATCACTCATCCTGAAAGAATAAAGGTTATTTAATATGTATGTATTCAAGATTCTTGAATTCTTCTAGAGGCTCTCTTGGTGGAGCCTCTCCATACATTTTAGAGTATTGAATCTACTAAAAAAACCCTAACCAAGCTTCTTCCTTTCTAATCTAACTCAACCTAGTCTTCAACCTTTATAATTTTAAATTCTTTCCATATACTACAACACATTTAAATATTTGTACATGAAAAAATCCTCTATTTTTAGTTTCCATGGGTTAAATTTTGTGTTGTTAAGTTTTTCCATCTCCAACCATGATAGGCTTACCATTTATTTCCTAAAATAAGATCACTTCTGCATACAATTACTACTTAAACCAATGTTAATAACATAAGCCAAGTTTCCTAAGGATCTCATGAGTTGTCCAAGATTTAATACAAAATTAAAGGAATAAAAATATAAAAAAATAAATTCTCAATTAATATTTATATGAGAGAAAAGATAAAAAAGATAGGAAGTAATTTCAAAAAGATAGTCAAACATGCAACACATAAAAGTACATATGACAGTACATATATTTTAGGAAAACCATTTTAGGAAAAAAACCCATAAATAAAAGAGAAATAAATGTATTCTTAGTAAATACGAACACCATAGTTACAACATAATCTCTAAGTATCATCTCCTTCACGTAAACATCAACTATGTCTGGAGAATTTTTGATAGTATAACCCCCTACAAATATTAATACTACACATGTCCAAAGATAAGAATCTAATTTATAGATCAAGCCCATATAAAAATAGCATGAGAAATTTTCAAAAACTAGGAGCCAACAAATCATATACTAATATGGTGCCCAAACCCATGACTTATATCCAAACACCCTCCTTTGTGATGGGTAAACAATCTCAATATAGAATGTACATCCCATGTCATAGTTCATCCACCAAACTTGGGTGCTCCATTTGGACTTATTCCTCCTTTGAATAGATATTAGGTGATAAATCATAAGTTGTTCAAAAGGTTTCAAAAATTTTCTAGTTCACTTTATAACTCCCTCTTACATGCATTGTAGAATCTCTTATGCATCTTATAGTGTCATAGATACTCTTACACATCGTGCATGACATTAGATATTTCATATGAAACCATATTATGAATTATGTATATGACATAAAGTGCCACCTCAAATGGGATGCCCTTTTTCATGTGGGAATAAAAAATAAAAATAAATAAACATTAGGAATTTCAAAGTGTATAACATAAAGTCTCAACATGAAACTTGCAAGACACAAAATAATTCAACGAGTAACATCATAAAGGTATCTAAAATAAGAATATGTTGTTGAAAAGGAAAATAAAATTTCACTTAGGTTTAGTGTGGGCTAATAGAATAAAATGTATACATGTACATAAGCACAATTAACCTAGACTAATTAATTATGAATTGAGTTGACAAGAAATTTGAGATTAGTAATTGAACTATGTGGGAAACATAAATAGAATTAAGTGTACTTGGATTGATAACTGATGAATGTAGTGAAGACATGAATTTGGTAATCCTTATGATTAGGAACAATGCGAATGTATGACTAATAGTTTCCTTATGATTAAAAATTCTATTGAATCGATGAAGGGATAAATCTAACAGTTTGAGACTAATCTATGTCTGTTAAATCGTCATGTACTCTTGAAGTTTTCTTGTGTATTTAGTCGATCTCTATTATTTAGTTTTCCTAATCAACTTTTATTTCTTTTTTGGGTTTTCTAAAATGATTTTCATCGATTCAAAAGGATATTTTTTATCAAATCAAATCCTAGAGAAGTTAAAAAATATCAAAAATAATAATATTCAATCATGCAAATGCCTCTAGAACAATTGTGTAAAGCTATATTCCTTTTGGAGCTTCACTTTAGGTGTGTAGATTTGAATAATATTCAAACTATTTTCTTGATTCCTCCAAGGTTTTATTTCTTTCAAACTCATGCGAATTTGATATTTTTTCTCATGCTCTACCATCACAATTTCTCCCTTGGTTTCATCACTATTTTATAAGAAATAACACTTGTTATTGTACTAATGGAAAAAATATCCCTTTTTCCTTAATTTGGGAATAATTAATAATAAAATGAGCTTAATGTTGCCTTGATTTAGTGTTGTAATGTGTTTTGCACATTCACATTAAGTTTAGGACCCTTTTTAATTAAATGGACTTAATTGTGCCTTATTTAGGGTCTTGTAAAGTGTATCTTTACACTTTCATATTAATCTAGGGCTTTATTAATTAATTGAGGTTAATTTTCATTAATTTTCCACTTTCATTCAAATCCAAGCCTAATTAAAAGCAAATTCTGAGGGATAAAACCCGACATTCATAAATGATATTACACAACACTTAATTTTAGGTGTGTGTCCTAGGTTAGTGACCTAGGACCCATTCGCCACATGGAAAATGGCTCCTCACTAGGTCCTAGGGCTCTATTTTCACATAACATTTCACATTTCCCGAAGTGTGTCCTAGTCAAGTGAGCTAGGACCCATTCGCCCTATTGTGAATGGGTCCTCACTTAGACCTAGGACCCCTCCTTGAAATATGTTTTTGGTGGTATTTAATGATTTCAAATCCATGATTTGATGTTGGCTTGTGATATTTGAATTTTGGGAATTAAGGGTAAGATATGTATAAATACAAGGCTATTTCACTTAGTTTCACCTAGCAAATTTGATTCAAGCATTGTAAGATTTCACAAGAGCATTGATAGAGAATTCAAGAGCATTTCTTAGGAATTCAAGGGAAGATTATTGCAAAAATCAAGTCATTTAATCATGTCAAATATTTAGTGCATCATGCATGTTGTTGAGCTAATGTGTTGATGTAGCATTCAAGATCCAATTCAAGGCATTATTTCACATCAAGTTTCAAGTCAAGATCTACATTCATTGAGGTCACTTCATGCTAGATTGCATATTTGTATTCCAAGGTTTCAATTAAGGTGCGGTGAGTTGTGACATTGCATTTTGTTTATTCATCATTCCTTTTATTCTTCATTCATTTCAAGGTTTAATTACCAAAACGGGGTTTAACCAAGGAAAACCCCTATCCCCTAACAAAACAACATTTTTCTCTCCTTTGATGTGTGACTGCAGGGTTTAGGTTGAAGATCATTTAGAGAGAAAAATGCAAAAGTTTTCAAAAGTTGTCAAAGTTGCAAAGAAAGTTATCAAACTACAGAACTGAGCTACATGACTTGTTTCTAGCTTTTTGATAGTGCCCGACTAGGATCTAGAAGTGCAAATTGAGAAGAACAAAACGTAGAAATTAATTTTTCAGAGCCCTAGCTAGGACCCATTCACCATAGGGTGAATGAGTCCTCAGTGAGCCATGAAATTTTTTTTTTGCAATAGGCACACAACATTTGACCCTCTTAAAACTTGCCTTTTGACTGCTATATTAATGGTTGGGTTTGATTGTTGTTACTCATTTACGCATCATAACCCTTATATTGAATGAAATATAGAAGTGAAAATTAGGTTCATTATCTTGATTACATTTTGGTGAACCTATTTTCCTATGTTTTAGTTATAAGCCAAATAATAATTTTATTTTTTCAACTTATAGCTCAAAGGTATCCATCACCCTCATTCAGGATTCTCATCAAACCTATTTGATTCTTTGTTTGATTTTACCTCTTCTTTGCTTCAACATTTGTGGCTTGGTTCCCAAGATTCTATGCACAATTTTTTTTTTTTGTCTTCTTAGTTCATTTTTACTTTCATCTTTCTTCTTTTGTTTATGATTGGAAGGAGATGCCTTATTATGGAATTTTTTCCAAGGCATTGAATGCTTTAGTGTTGTAGCTATTTTGATGGCTTTTTGGAGCTTTGGTTTTAATTATTCTTCTTTCTTTAGTTGAACCAATTATTTTTTGAATATTTGGAGGTCTTTGTGAGGTTGGTTGTGATACCAATATAATGTCCCACTTATAATTTTTTCTATATTTTATGTTTTTTTGTGATTTCTAAGTAATTGAACACAAATCTATGAAAACAAGCCAGCAATTTAGTCTAACAATAATGTTGGTTATAAACAATACAAATTGAGATTTCATGAATAGCCAAATACATACGAAATTCATTACTCAAAGATTACATAATTTTTCAATATAATTCCAAACTAAATTTATCACCTATGATAAGTTGAATTTTAGAATTATAAATCACAATGAGTTATTAATTTGAAACCCTTGTTGCTTGAATTTTGTAACATGCTTATAATTGCAACTAATACACTTGTTCTTCACATCAACTATACTACCCACTTAAACCTCTTCAATTCAAATGAATTAAAAAAACTCATAGAAGCCTATAATAACTAGTGATGATGATGTAGAGGGAAGGGATTATTTGATGACTATATATATTAAAATAATAGAAAACCCTAATATCAAAAATAGTATATTTGATTCCTTATAGCTACTAGAATATCTTTATATTCTCTAACACCCCTCCTCTAATTTTGTGTGGTAGGTAATAAGACTACAATGGAACAATAAATTAGTGTAGCTAAAAAATATAACATCAACCATTATTGGTACTCAAAATGTACAACAAAAAGAACATCAATTAGCAATGGTCCTACAAATATTTTCTTGCAAATATAAATCACTCTATCATTGGAACCTCATGTAAAATCTCTAAAAAGTAACAACAAACATTGTAGAGATACTATAACAAACTTAAATTCCTCTAGAAATTAGTGCAATTATGATTCCTAGATGGAATCATCTAATATTGGAAGCAAGGGTTTTAATCCTTGAATGTGGAATTCAAGAGAGTTCGCTTCCTCTCAAACCCTAAACAAGCCAAGGGTTTTCTTCCTTGGATGCCTTAGATTAAACAAACCGCTCAAATATGAAAACATGAAAAAGGATGGCTTGAACTATCCCCAAATGAAGATAAGTTCCTCCTTTATATACATTTCAAATTGGGCCTTTGGGTCATAATTTTCCCTCCGAGCATTTCAAAATATGTTTCATTTTTATTTAATTATAGTAATACTATTAAATTTCCCTTAAAATTAAAAATTATAGGGCCTATTGGGTGAAAATTTTGTAATCCATTTTAATAGATTACAAAACTTTGATTTCAACCACAGTTATGTGAGATATAATCTCTCCTCTCAGAAAGGGGAGGCACCATTCTTACTATTTATTGAATCTAAGGAAAACTAATCAAATATTCACAATAATGTACAATACAATAATGATATGGGGGTGTGTTGCATTCATGATTCTCTCTTTTTTCAAAGAATATGTTTTACAATTTTAGCTTCTTAATGCAATACAACTTCAAAGTAAAATTAAGCAGTAATTCCAATATTTCTATCTTGTCAAAGCAAATCCTAGGAATACCAGCATGATAATGATAAGTAACAAATAAAAAAATCCCACAAAGGCATAAAGTTGTTTCATAGCTTCCGATAAAGAATCCTTCAAGATAGTAACTAGCGTTGTAAAAGAAGCACAAAGTATTCTATATACTTCACAATAAATTCCACGAACAACATGAATAAATATAAGCCCAAAGTCTTATAGAGAACTCACAAATAGTGTCAACAATATCACAATTTCAAGAAATGAGTGCAACTCAAAGTTTACATAAATTTACTCAAAATCCCTTTCAATCTCAATTACTTAACACTGTCAATTTCAATCAACTCACAAGATAATTGTTCCCAACACAAAGTTTGGTGTGCAACTTCACTTCTTTATTGATCAAAAATAGATTCACAAAAATAAACTCAAATTTTTAATATGTGCTTCACAATTGGGCAACACTTCATTGCATAAGATAAAAGATAACAATTACAAAGGAATCCTCTCTTATTTATAGATGGGAGAGGAGATCTAACCTAGGAAAAACCCTAACTAGTTGAATTATTCAAAAATGTTTTCCATAATTATAAGAGAACATATTTGTTTACATGTAATTACATTTTTCAAAATGACATGCAAAATGTCAAAGCCTATCTACAAAATGCATAGAAGAAAGCGTATGAACTATCTAACTCTGGAGATACAAGAAGTTTTTCATGGTTCCTTGCTCTTGGCTTAGAAGTCTTCATATTTCTTCTTTATCTCCCGCATGAATATTGTGAATATAAAATTCATCCAGCTCCCTTTGGGTCTTGTTTGTTTTTTGCTAAGTGTCGGCCCATGGCTAAATGAATATCATCAACATTTTTTTAACTTTGCCACTTGTCTGCTCAACGTTCTCTGAAGGGATTCTCCCTTCACCTTTCAAACAGCCCCTGCCATGCTTCCACATGTTGTCACCACGCACATCAAAGGCTACCTCTTTTTATTTTTGAGACGGGCCCCACCTATGCGCCATGTAGCTTCCCTCCGCCTATACTTTGGTGGACCCCACAGTCGGCGCTAGTGGAAAGACACACTTCCACGTGTCTTCCTAGTGCAAGAATTCTTCAACAAGGAGGATAATTGAACCAAGGGTTGCGAAATGTAGCCACGTGTCTTTTCAACAGGAACTTCTTCGAAGCAAGGGATTGAGTGTATTGTCGGCTATGATTTGATGCCACATGTGTTAACTTTCTTACTGGGTGACGACACTTGTCTGAACAGGGCTTTGTTGGGACCATCGCCATCATTCACAGGGGGATGCATTTGGTTAGAAGCAACTACATGTTGAGGCTCAAATCTTTTCTATTGCAATGACCAAGAAAATCATTGCAGTTGCATCATTGCTATGATTTTTGAATCTTTAATGTTATGGCTCGCTAGGCGGTGGGAGTGCTCGCTATATATGTTGCTCTTTGTTCCAATTCCAGAGTTCTAGATTTTTGAGAGTTTTGAGAGTTTTGTTTCTAATTCCACTATTTTACAAGTTATAGAATTAGAGGAGATACAAATTTTAGGAAGACACTAGGCCTTTTGTTGTTTTACATTATTGCAGAAACACTCATAGACTGTGCCATTTGTTCGGCCTCTTTGTTTTCTCATGTTATTTGTTAAACTCTATATTGTGCTAATATTGTCTTTGAATAGTTCATTTACAGAACTTCTATAATTTAAATGCAGGTTTGTTGATCTAGATCATGTCTCTTAACTCTTATTTTCAATAGATGTGTGTGAAAGATTATTTTATGTCATTGAATGCATTGTTCATGCTTAAAATCTTTAAATTTTGTTATTCTAGGACATAGAAAATTGTTGAACAGGCCCTTAGACCGAATCCAAAAGGTAGGTTTATTGCGCCTTTTATCTAATTCTTGGTACATCACCGTTGTTAGATCTTTTTATTTTATATCTGCTTCCTTTTCCCTTTCAAACCCCAATTATAGAAGAAGTCGGCTTCTTTAAAAACCTAGAGGTCACTCAGTTTAGTGCAATAGGTCCCACATAAACTGAGTTTCCCACAAGAGGCTATTACCTTGCCAATTTTTGGCATCAACAATTTTTTTTCTTGGCATTCCCGGTGGGACACAAGTTAAATGAGTCAGATTTTACAGAGGGTATATGAGCCATCGACCTGTTACTAGGTCTCAAATAGAAAAAAAACCTAGTTTACTAGTGTCGCCACTAGGAACAGTACAAGTCGTGACCCAATTAGTAAATGTTTTGCTTCCTTCGCCCTATCTGCTAGCCATGTTGCAAGGTGGTAATAGAAACTACATGGTGTGGGACATTAGAAGACCCCTTGTAGCATTAGTAGCACCCATTGTTTGGGCTGCTATCCCAGTCTCCGCTATAAAGGTCATACCTAAATTCACTGAAGATGGCTCAAGAACACCTGCTAAACACCTACAGGTTGTGGCAGATGTATGTTTGGTGCATGGCATCACCACACAAAATATGATGCTAAGATTACTTGCAGCCTCCTTCAGAGGTAGGGCATTGGATTGCTACCAGACACTGCCAGCTAGCACTATTCACACCTAGGATGAACTCGGAAATCCATTCTATGAATGATTTTCGAATGACATAGACCACTCCTCACTATACTACCAGTTGTCTATTATAAAGCGAGCTCCGCAAGAAGCTATGACTGACTACAATGCCTAGTTCCATATCACTTGGCAATGAATCCAAGCTGCTATCTACCCGTCACCTGAGTTAGTCTTTGTATTCTACTTAAAGTCTATCAACACCGACATCTCTGTGATGTCCAATCTTTGGGAAGAACCACTCTATCGGGTGCTTACATCATTTCCATTAAAGCGGAGAACAATTTAATAGACGCCAGGAAGTTGCCACCCCAGACCATCATAGCAATATTTCAAGAAATGCCCATTCATGCTCAAGAAGTCACATCCACTAGTACTTCGACTCCTCCTCAATCTATGTACACATATCCAAGTGCCCCGTAGAATGTCACTTCCACATCAGGATCTTTGAAGGATGAGATGAGCAAATTCAATGAGATATTACGGACAATGGCTAATGACATAACTACCCTCAAGTGGAACTAGTCCACACCGCCAAAACCAATCTATCAGAATTATCAAGGCGAGAGATCTTACCAACAAAACTAGTTTCAAGGGGGTGCTTGCAAAAATCCACAGGCACAAACAACTAATCAAATAGTATCGGTAAGATCCCAAGCTTAAGCTGAGAATTGACGATGAGGCAAAATAACTTAGTATAAGATATCAACCCCTGGTGCTTCCCTTGTAGTGACACACATATGCCCCAGAATTTCCCGCAAGGGAATCTACAACAAAATGTGGTCGAGTAGCACAATCAAGGCACAACTTCATACCATGGAGGTTATGCATATGCCTCTCCGCAAATTGACAATGCAGTGCTCACCCTGAAAATGCAAGGGATGTCCCTAGAACAAGAAATGGACATCGCTCCTAATCATGCACTCTTCTCATGGATGGAAGAAGAAGATGCAGTGTTTTCCAATGAAACATCCCCATCAAAAATGTCACAGGTGTGTAGTTCGATTACAAAACTCGCTTGAAGAGGAGATTCACAAGCAAACTGGTCATCCCGTAATCGGTCAGTTAGCAGCCCAAGGGTACTTCTGACCAAACACTAAGTATTTTTGTAGTAGTACCACAAGGTCAATCGCGAAAGGAAATTATTATAACCAAAGCCAAGGAGAAAAAGCTTCCAAATCTGCCACCCTTCAATGTGGTGGAACAATTAAATAAATCATCCACTAATGTATCTCTTTCGGATATATTAGCTATTCCAGAGCAAAATACGTTACATAACGCTTTCCAAGAATACACAGGCACAAAGCCAACGAAACAGTGTCTCGAAGAAAAGGTCGCTGATGCATTGCCACCTGCTAAAGTTCTCACCAATTGCATGGAGGTAGCCTCTTCCAAAGTTAAAGATAAGCCAAAACCAAAACCTTTTTTCCTAACTCTTATTGTAGGAGAGAATCAATTACACAATGCCTTGATTGATTTTGGTGCCAGCACTATAGTCATGCCAAAAAAAATAGTGGAGGCTTTAGGGCTCAGCTATGAACCTATGAAAAGAAGAGTAATGCAACTAGATGGGAACAAAGTCAAAACGGTCGTTCTCATTAAGAACTTTCCCTTGACTTCATTTTCCTACCGCAACATCACAGTACTACAAGGTACTGTGATCATAGATGTTCCTCCCATGTTTGGCCTCTTTTTATCCCAAGAGTTTACTTCAAAAGTAGGCAAATACTTGTCCCTTGATTGGTCGCACATGATTCTCAGGATGAAGTGTGGTGTGAAAATGAAAATAAATTTTGAAGCTCTGCATTTTGAACATGTGGCTGACAAGGCTATGATTAACTTTTATGCCACCCATACCTCTATCACAAAGTAGGAAATGTACTGCGTCAAGTTACTAGAATATGAAAAGGTAATTGGAAATCGAACTAATCAATAAGATGCTCTCTTGAGCGAACATATAGATACTAATCCTTTCGGAATCTATCATGCCACTGGGTTGGGCACATATGTTATCTATGACGAAGATCAAGTGCTCCCAAAGGTCATCAAAGAACCCAAAGGTGGTCAAGTTCTAGAACTATGGATGTTGACTTTGACGGAGCAAGATGCAAGGTAGGTACAAGATCCAGGATATTTTTAATATCCCACATAATGAAAAGACTCTAAATTCTTTCTGCTTCTAGTTCACTTGTTTGAACAATGAAGCAAAATATGAAGGACTGGTGCAAGGTTTAAGCCTTGCAAAATGGATGGGTATCAAGCAACTAATGGTGTTCAGAGATTCCACGCTAATAGTCCATCAAGTCAAGGGAACTTTCACGGCCAAGAACATTTGCATGTGATCCTATAGACACCGAGTTTGGGACCTAATTGAGGGATTTGAAGTGTTCAACATTCAAATGGTTCATAGAGAATGAAATACAGATGTGGACCGCATGGCGATGATTGGATCTCAATTTGACCCTATCTCTGACCTCATTCACAACAAACAATTTGTATGAGTGATAGTCTGACTAGCCATTCTAGACAATGATCAAAGTTGGCAAGTGTTTGACAGTGATGAACACATTGCCTCCTTCATCCAACAGTCAGGAGAATTTGCAGAACAACTCCAACCGAAGATTGCTGAAGCTTATGAAGGACAAATCATTCAAATAAAGTCCAATAAGCTCATAAAGGGATTAGTCACTCTTGAAAACCTTTTCTATTGTGACGATGCAATAAATGAAAAAAAGAATTTTGTAGCGGACAAAAGCGACTATGAGGACCTTTAGGTTACGAAGGGAAGAAAGCTTAAAATCAGAAAGGACATCCTGCATCATGATAAAGAAAGGCTCATCAACTTTTGCACAAGGTACGAAGGAGTGGTGGCCTGGTCATATGATGACCTTAAGGGATATGATCCTGATATAGTCCAACACACAATAGAGTTGGCAGAAGGTACAAAACCAATTTGCCAAAGACAGAGACCAATGAATCCCAAGATTGAAGCAATCATGGCACAAAAATTAACAAAGCTAATTTAGTCCTAGATTGTCTTTTCCATCAAGCATAGCACGTGGGTATCCAACCTGGTCCTAGTTCGAAAGAAGAATGGAGATATCCACCTATGTGTAGAATTTTAGGACCTTAACAAAGCATCCCTAAAAGATCATTACCCTCTACCTTGAATGGAGTCAATCCTACAAACAATAGCTAGGTTGGAGATGTTTTCCCTGCTAGATGGTTTCTCCAGTTATAATTAGATCCATGTCAAAGAGGAGGACCAACACAAAACGACATTCACCACCGAGTGGGGAACATTGACATAAGCTAAGATGCCCTTCAGCCTCTCAAATGCAGTCCAACCACTTTCCAATAGGAAATGGATATTGCTTTCAACGAGCTAATTAGCAAGATTATATTGATTTATTTGGATGATTTGACCATGTTCTCCAAGTCCAAGGAGGATCATTTCGACCACATTAAGATGGTTTTCAAAAAATGCCAAGAGTTTGAGGTATCCATGAACCCAAAGAAATATGTCTTTGGAGTTCCACATGGCAAGTTATTAGCACATGTGTCTAAAGAAGGAGTTTCAATCGATCCTGAGTGGGTGAAAGCGATCAAAGAACTTCCCCTTCCGGTCAACAAGAGAGGTGTCCAATCTTTCTCGGGAAAGGTAAATTTTGTTAGCAAATTTATTTATGATTTTCCAAGAATAATTAGGCCAATCACCCTGATGCTAAAAAAGGATCAAACATTTGAATGGAAAAAAGAAGCCAAAGAAGCCTTTGAGAAAGTCAAAGATGCTATTTCATCAGCTCCTATGTTGGTTAACCCAAACTTATCAAAATACTTCATAATGTATGTGTTCAATAGCAAGTCAAGTATTGTTGTTGTCTTGACACAAAAGGATGATGAGGGCAAGGGAGAACATCCAATAGCTTTTCACTCTCAGACCCTCAAGGAATATGAGACAAATTGCAACTTTATCGAGAGGTAAGCATTCACAATTGTAAAGGGACTGAAGAAGTTCCTCCACCTAATATCTTGCAATAAGGTGACGGTTTATGTTGTGCATACTAGTGTGTGTGAATACATCATGGAAGGAGAAATCAATGATAAATGGGCTAATTGGATAACCAAGATCCTCAAGTATGATATTGAAGTTAGGCCTACCAAGACTGGTCAAGGAAGAGGACTGTGTGAATATCTCACACATGATGAAGAGATAGCTGCAAAGGAAGAGCAACCCAAGTTAGTCCTATAAAGTGAATAAGAGTATGAGGACTATTGGCTAGCAGATAGAATAAGATTCATGCACATGGGAAAATACCTATTGGGCCTTCCTCCTCAAAAGAAAAGATTCTACTGATTGCAAAACAGTGGATTCACACTTATTGAGGGGATCTTGTTCAAAAGGAATTTCAATGGCATCCTATTGCGGTGTGTAACCACAGAACAATAAAAAAGGATCCTCGACACTTACCACAATAGTGTTGTAGGTGGACACTTCTCCTCTAAAACTATTGCCATCAAAATCATGTGCGCGGGGTACTTTTGGCTGATGTTGTTCAACGATTCCTACTCTTTGGTAAAATAATGCAAGGAATGTTGGTTCTTTGTAGGAAGAAGGAAAAATTCTGCAATGCCTCTAAATTTGATAGTAGTTGATGAGCCATTTGCGAAATGGGGCCTAGATTTCATCAAAATGATCAACCCTATGTCCAGCGCGAGACACAAGTGGATTTTGACAGCCACAGATTACTTCAGATGGACCGAAGTTGTGCCCCTGAAAAATACAACGAAGGAAAAGATAGTAGATTTCCTCAAGGAACTGGTGACAATATTTGGTTCTCCCAAAACCATCATCTCTGACAACACTAAAGCTTTTCTAGGTGCTAAGGTATGTCAATTTTCCCTTACACATGGCATATTTCTTAAAACATCATCAGATTACTACCCGCAGGGGAATGACTTAGCCAAGTCAACGAACAAGAATCTGGTTCGACTCCTCAAAAGGATTGGGTTGGAGCACCAGAGAGAATGGCACAAAAACCTCTGAACAATGCTTTGGGAAAACTGCATAACTCCTTAGCAAGTCCTCAAGACTTCACCTTATGAGCTAGTATATGGAAAAGAGGCGCTATTGTTGATTTCCATTGAAATTCTAGCACTATAATTGCTAAAATCTCTTGAGGTGGAACAAAATGGTGCCGTGGAGGTTCGGCTAGCCGAGTTGTTAGAAGTGCAAGAAAAAAGGGAAAAGTCCCTAACAACTATGACCAATCACCAACAAGTGCTTAAGTGGTGGCTTGACAAGAAAGCGTCCGACCAAGGCCTAAAGTGCATAGACTAAGTGCTAAAGTTTAATGAAAGAGTTGCAAAGCCAGGTTAGCATGGGGAATTTGATAGCCTATGGGAAGGCCCATTCAAAATAATTCAATGCAAGGAGCATAATGCATTTGAATTAGAAAATATGGAGCAACATGCATTGGAAATTTCAGTCAACAAAATTCATCTCAAATTATTTAATTAAGTTGTTTGACCTACTAATGTAAATACATGTATTGTGTTTTTGTTTTTTCTTTCCTTTTTGTTTTATTGTTCGGTCTTTTAATTTTAATTATATGGTTCAAAGTTGAGAACAAGTAACTCTGTATTACAAAAGGAACAAGAAAAAATAATTTCATAGTTTGAAGGACAGAAGAAAACAAACACCCACATATAGAATTAAATTGAAACTAGATATATATTGAAGGGAGGAATAACCCACGCAAAAGAATCTAGAAGCATGAAACAAGTGCTTATGTTAAGCTATATTTCATTATATATGTTGTAATATTTACATTACCAAAATGGCTCAAGGGCCATGCTTCTAAATATGTATCTATATCCTGTTTCTTTTCTATATATTATGCTAGAGAGCCTTTTCCAAACACATATATGAAAATGAGCTAACAGATGCAGGTTTTAAAAGAAAAAAAGAAAAGCAAGGAGGTTTTCAATCAATAGCACAGGAAGCAACAATAGATGCATCAAAATAGTGTCTATAATATCTTTAGTAGTAGGAATGACAATAACATCATTTGCAACAACAACAGCCAGCGGTGGAGGGAACACCAAGTTCCTGAAGTCCATATACCATTCAATGTCGAAGAATGGCACCACATTGTAGAGGCAAAAAAGAAAATGATAAGCACGCTCAACCCTCAGGCGGTGCTCATTCTATGACTGGAGGTGAAAGCCACTCAGAAACAACAGCCATGGTACAACCACATCCTCTTCAATGAACCTTTGGAGGTCGCTTGCGAATGGGATACCTCCACCAAATGCAACATTGGATACCACCTTGCCAAGGCCATTCAAGTACTTCTTCAGAAAGATTTCCTTCACCAAATGAAGAATCAATGGCTTGGGAACATTAATGTCAAGCATGGAGGCAACAAAATGCGAGTACATGTTATTTTTAACTCAATATTTGTCCTCATATTCAATACAATCCTATCCCAACACCCATTTTATGGCTATGATGGCTAGCAAATGCTTGTTCTTTTTCATTCTTTTTAGATGTCTAGTCAAAATCTCTCCAAAAAAGGTTGTTTGGGATTTGTGGGAAACTAGCCTAATCATGGTATTCATGTTGTCAAACACACTGTAACTATCCTAAGATTGTCTCTACAAAATGCCTAAGTTTAGCTTATAGAAATGCTTCATAGACTGCCACCACTAAAATGTTAAATTAATTGCTTGCTCTTAATTTTTGCTCAAGCGCTAAGTGTGATTTTTCCATTGCCTTAGGCATCTATTTATAGAAAAAGTGAGGAAATGTGTGGTAGTTTGCTTACCATAAACAAGAAGCTAATCAAGTACCAACTTGAAAGTTGTGTTGCACTTGCTCGAATTTCCCACCCAATTGCATCTACTAGAGTATGACTTGCTTCGTGCAAAACTAATGAAGGCTAAATAATTAGCCTAAGCCAGTGGCAATAACCGGTAGTGATATGCATGGCCAAATATTGAGGTGTTGTTCTACAGGTGCTTTGCAAATTCCAAGGTTAAACTCATATCTTTTCAAGTGTTGATTGCATATTTGGCTTAATCATTCCTTTGGGGATATTAATTGCCAACACATACAAAAGAATAAGCTGCTAGCAAATTGTTAGCCCAAGTTCCAATAAAATTGTGTTGTACAACATAGTTGCCAATAGTAATTATGAATTCTTGTCATTTCAAAGTGGCAAGTAATTTGTTTCGCAAAAGCTAATGGGTTGGAAGTACATGTTGAATTATTTGGAAGATGTTGTGTATTTTTTATCCTAAGAGCATACCAAAGGAGCACGAGCTATTTACTCAAAAAAAGGGGAGAAAACATGGAGAGGAATGGATAAGGCTCAGGACTTCTTTAACAAAGAAACCCATAGGCCAAAAGAAGACCATAAGAAGCTAATAAAGCTCCCAATGCAACACAGTGCTTTTGAACTAGACTTGCAAGAGGCATTTTCAATGTTGGCATTTGTTTACGGTCTAAGCTATGACAAGGATGTGTACTCTTTTCAATTGGGCCCAACTATCTAGTTTTTTAGACAACATAATCTATTCTAGTATGATTTTGCAAACTATCTCATCGAGCATATGTTAGAGCAAATTAAGGAGTACTCGACCCAAAAGAAGTCCACGTTTCTTTCCTATCTTGCTCAAATGTTCTTACATCAAAATCCTAATTTCTTTGTCAAGCGTGTGTCATTGGCTATTTTTGATGGAAAAGGAAAAAGAATGCCAATTTCTATTTGGACCCCTCTCCTCTCCTCCCCTCAATTATTATGCATTTTTAGACTATTTCTTAGTTCTGATTTTGCAAGATTTGCAAGGGGAAGATGGTATTCACCGTCTTACTAAGGAGCAGATGGCG
This sequence comes from Sequoia sempervirens, assembly GCA_007258455.2. NCBI lineage: Eukaryota > Viridiplantae > Streptophyta > Pinopsida > Cupressales > Cupressaceae > Sequoia > Sequoia sempervirens. The sequence goes on from VDFB02331908.1 coordinate 96,089, forward strand.
TATATGCAAAATTTCACTCACAAATGTGATTGGTTCTTTGGAGTAGATTTCACATTCATTCGAATGTAGGGCTTCACTAAAGAAACATTCTAGCTTCCAACATGTGTTACAAATTGAGTGCTAGCTCTTGAAATGTATCAACATGCATGTGCCATTGATGTTACCTTCTGTGGAGGAAAAGCACACAAGAAAGGATTTTTCATTTGCTCGATAAGCTTCAAGATGGTGATTTTAAAAGAAAAAATAGTCTCACCCACAGTTGCAAAATAAGATGGCTCATTTAGGGCTAGTGATGATTAGTCACAGGTGGTTTTATAACCCTTGCAATAATTTTCCGTATGATCATATCAAAGTAGCACATAGTTCTCGGCCTTACTAGGAAAAGAGATGCAACCCGTTGGTAGACAATGATGAGTTATTGGTTGACTTATTTAATATTCCCACAGAGGACAATAGACCATCGTGGCATAGGTTCTACTTCATTGTGGCAGAGTACAATGAGAATTAAAAAAATGAGACCCACTCTATACATAAAGTTAAGAGACGAGGAGGAATAGACTATAGAAAAAATGAGAGCATTTTGGCAATATCGCCAAGAGATAAAGCAGCCTATGCCCCTTATGAGAGAGTGGAGGGTGATGAAGAGTTTGAGAATCTATGGGATGATGAACATCCAAAGTCCAACCAAAGTGGAGGCGAAGGCAATAACCCTGAAGAAGACTCTAAAGAACAAGCAAAGGAGGAAACGAAGACATCGACGTCCTCTGCTAAGCAAAGGAGAAATTCCACCTATGTCGCTTCAAATGTGCAATTAAACTTGTCGAGAGCATTAAAAACACTCACTTGGGCCTCAAAAGTCACAAGAATGGAGGGCCCCCCACTTGTTAAATGACAACGCATGGAAGCTCTCATCAAAAAGGCAAGCCATGTGCTCACTGCCAGCCAGGAGCCTGAAATAATAAGGGAGTCAGCCACAAGCCAAGAACCACCAACATCTAGTCATCAGGTAACATTTGCTCCTTTTCTTACTTCTTGGTCTTTTGTGTCCTTTGTTGTCTTCACAGTTCCCCTCATTGCAACTGTCAAACCAACCCTTCCCACCTTTGCCTCAATGATAGTGGGAGGTTTCACCCAATTCGCCCAGACACGACCATTTATCATAACGCCCCCACGAACCCTTACACCAATCATTGTTGCCCAATCCCTTCTCGCCTCTCTTTCTGAGAGCTTGACCACCATTGGTGCCCCCATTGCTGCTACTACTACCTCAGGTCTAATCCATTTTTCCTAGCAAAAAAACTCTGTAATGACCACCCCATCACTGCTACAACAAATTAGTCCTTCTGCCAATGCATAGAATGAGTTGTGGAAAATTCCTCACTTCTCCCCGCAGAATGACACTCTTCAAAAGAAGAAGTCACCTGTGCCCGATACACTCACATTCCATTTTTCCCTACCTCTCAGTGTGCCATTCGTAGGAAGGTTAGTCCAATTTTTAGGCTAGTTGATAGCGCAAGGTGAAGGTACTAAGAAAGCACGGATTCTCTGAATGCAAAAGATGAAAGCTAAGGATGACAAGAAGCTGATAGTTTCAAGAGTCTACTATTTACAATGAAGCTCAAGGTACGTTGAACTTTTTAGCCATGTATCCAAACGTGGTCAAACCACAGGGTGAGATGCAACATGAGGACTATAACATGTATTCCATAGGACTTGACATGAATGCAGCATAACCACAGAACAAAGTTGATCTCATTCAGGAAACACAACAACTTGTGACAACTGACCTCATTTGATCCAACCGCAAGCTAAAGAAAAGGGAAGAGCAGTTGAAGGAAATGAAAGGAAGGGTTGGTTTCCTATAGAACAAGGAGAGGTTGTCGGAGGAAGATGTTAATCACTTATCAGAGAAGGTGTAGCAAGTAGAGCATGAGCGGAACAAACTTTAGGAAGAGCTTGTGAAATATCAAGCCATGGATCCTGCCCTAATCGATGAGCTACAGAAAGGAAACCAAGATTATTAGGTTCAATTAGCCCTAGAAGAAAAAAATATTCAACAAAGGAGAGATTAATTTGAGCACCTACACGTCCAACATGAGTAGGATATAAGGCTGAAAAATGAAGAGCTTGGGCATCAACAAGCTCAATTTTAAAAGAAATTACAAGAAAAAGATGTAGACTTTGAGGATTGAAGGGCTCAATTAGAAAAAGAGCTTCAATAGAAAAGGTCATATCTTCAAACAAAGTTGGAAAACCATAGCCAAGATGAGAAGAATTGGTCTATAGAATCGGGGCAAACATAAGAGCAGCTTGCGTCTGCAAACAAGAGAATTGTCGAACTAACACAGGATGTTGGTTCAAAGGATGCAAAAATTTCCCTTTTAAAGAGAACTCCCCTAGTCCTTGCTGCCCAACCAAACCTCATCCTGATAGCCGAACAAATATATGTATCATACTCGGAATAGGTCAAGTCTTTTTACCTAGAGCTATAGCCAACACTCCAATTCATGTTACAGGCAACAAAATTGAGTCGGGAGGTCCATGAAACCATTGAGCAATTTCCACAATTCATCATATAGAGAAGGCTTTAGATGCAAAAGGGTTTTTGAATAGGTTGTACGTGGTCTTAGATGAAGACTTAGCAGTTGTAGGGATTGACGATTGAAAGGTTATCGCTATAACAACAAACAAATTCATCTACTGCCACTCAACCATCCTTAGGGCCAATGCATGCACAACTACTTTGGGCCACACTATGGATATCATGCGGGAAAGTATTTCTCGGCTAACTAAGATGGGCCTGCCTTTTGCATTGCTTGAAGATGGATTGGTAGTCTCAACAGAACAAATAGCGGGAATGATGGAAGAGAAGGAGCAAGACTCGACCATCTTCCAAAGGATCAACCAACCTCCCACCATGGCATATATTGAAGGTATAGTTCATCTGATTGCGCAGCTACTATTCACTTGTGAATTAGGGGTCGACTTACCTAGGATGCCTCCTTATAAAGAGATGCTCAATTTGGACGAAGCACAATAGAATCTACGTGACATATCAAGACCATCAGTGGCTGATTGGCTTCTTCTACAAGCTGCCCTTTCTAAACTTTGAATTCATCACCCAATGTAGGTAAGACTCGAGTCTTCAATTCAAAGAAAATTTTGTGTTCGTCATTCCTTAATCAAAACAACCCTGATAGTTGCCAAAAGCTATGAACATAAAATTCATCTAGCTCCCTTCAAGTCTTGTTTTTTTTTTTGTTGAGTGTCATCCCATGCCTAAATGAATATCATTGGCATTTTTTTAACTTTGCCACTTGTCCACTTATTGTTCTCTGAAGGGAGTTTACCTCTCAAATGTTCCCTGCCATGCTTCCACGTGTCATTGTCACATGCATTGAAGGCTACCTTTATTTCATTTTTGAGATGGGCCCACCTACACTCCATATAGCCTCCCTCCACCTATACTTTGGCGAACCCCACAGTTGACGCTAGTGGAAAGACACACTTCCATGTGTCTTCCTAGTGTAAGCATTCATCGACAAGGAGGAGAATTGAACCAAGGGTTGTGAAATGCAACCACGTGTCTTTTTGGTAGGGATTTCTTCGCAGTAAGCGATTGAGCATATTGTCAGCTGCGATTTGATGCCACATGTGATAATGGCCTTACTGGCTATTAATATGAGTTCCTTCAATCACACAGATTCTAGGTGTTGGTGTAAGATCATGGCTATCTAGCGTAAGATTTATCTAGCTTCGAATCATGAAAATACCTTAATTAAACATTTTGATCGATCTTTCTAGAATGGTAGAGTTTTTGGCAGGGGTTTTTTTTTATGAGTGAGCCTCTAATTTTTCCCTAAGTGCTTGTGAGTGTCATCATATTCTAGGAAGTACTAACCTCTTTCTCACTATAATTATGAAAATATAACACTATAGTTTTTCCCTAAGTGCTTGTGAGTGTCATCATATTCTAGGCCCTGGAGCTACCAATGAACATTAATATCCTTAATCATTATTAATATGAGTTCCTTCAATCACACGGATTCTAGGTGTTGGTGTAAGATCATGGCTATCTAGCGTAAGATTTATCTAGCTTCGAATCATGAAAATACCTTAATTAAACATTTTAACCGATCTTTCTAGAATGGTAGAGTTTTTGGCAGGGGTTTTTTTTTATGAGTGAGCCTCTAATTTTTCCCTAAGTGCTTGTGAGTGTCATCATATTCTAGGAAGTACTAACCTCTTTCTCACTATAATTATGAAAATATAACACTACAAATAAAAGATTGGGTTTCTAAGGATTATTTGAGAGGAGTCTACTATACTCATGAAAATGGGGCTTCAAACAATATAGGCTAAGGGAGTGAACACTAGTCTGGGGGTTTGGTTAAGTTTTAGCTTTTCCCACCCCTTTTTGAATTCAAATTGTCTAGTTCAGTTGTTGACGTGTAAATGAAGAGGTGGAATGGTGGAAAACAAAGTGTTTTTAATGATGCCAACTTGTTTATGTCATTTAGCCATGTGATTTTACATGGTTTGGAGGATAATTAAGTCTCAAATGATTAAGAAGGATTACAAAAAGGGAAATATTTCCCCTAATCAAAATGCTCCTAGTGATCCCATGATCTTGGAAAAGACAAGAAAAATGAAAAGGTGAGTTTTAATGGGACTAACCCTTATAAAATTATTTCCATTAAGAGTCCTCATTTAAATCAAATATAGTATAGCGAGGGGGGTCTCTTTGACAAGACCTTTGATTTAATTTTTTCCTTATCAAAGGCCTTGAGACTTAATTTAATCATGCTTATGGGATTGCAAAGTACTTCTATAAAGGTTTCTTGCATGTTTTCAAAGCCTCCTTCTATCAGATGTCACTTCAAAAGGCCCTGGAGCTACCAATGAACATTAATATCCTTAATCATTATTAATATGAGTTCCTTCAATCACACGGATTCTAGGTGTTGGTGTAAGATCATGGCTATCTAGCGTAAGATTTATCTAGCTTCGAATCATGAAAATACCTTAATTAAACATTTTAATTGATCTTTCTAGAATGGTAGAGTTTTTGGCAGGGGTTTTTTTTTATGAGTGAGCCTCTAATTTTTCCCTAAGTGCTTGTGAGTGTCATCATATTCTTTGGCAACACTTGTTTGAACAAGGCTTTGTTGGGACCACTACCATCATTCGCAAGGGGATGCATGTGGTTAGAAGCAACTACATGCTGAGGCTTGAATCTTTTCAGTTGCAACAGTCAAGAAAATCATTGCATTTGCATCGTTGCTACTATTTTTGAATCTTTTATGTTATGGCTCGCTAGGCGGTGGGAGTGCTCGCTATAAATGCTACTCTTTGTTCTAGTTTTGGAGTTCCAGATTTTTGAGAGTTTTGAGAGTTTTGTTTCTAATTCCTCTACTTTACAAGATATAAAATCATAGGAGATATAGATTTTAGGAAGACACCAGGCCTTTTGTTGTTTTACATTATTGTAGAAAGACTCACAAACTGTTCCAGTTCTTCGGCCTCTCTATTTTCTCATGTTATTTGTTAAACTCTATACTGTGCTAATATTGTCTTTGAATAGTTCATTTACAAAACTTCTATAATTTAAATGTAGGTTTGTTGATCTAGATCATGTCTCTTGACTCTTATTTTCAGTAGATGTGTGTGAAATATTATTTTATGTCATCGAATGTATTGTTCATGCTTATCGAATGTACTGTTCATGCTTAAAATATTTAAATTCTGTTATTCTAGGACATAGCAAATTGTTGAACGGGTGGGCCCTTAGACCAAATCCAAAAGATAGGTTTATCATGCCTTTTACCTAAGTCTTGGTGCATTGTCATAGTTAGATCTTTTTATTTTATATCTATTTCCTTTTCCCTTTTCAAACCCCAATTATAGAAGTAGACTTCTTTAAAACTCAAAGGTCACTCACTTTAGTGTAATAGGTCCCACATAAACTGAGTTTCCCACAAGAGGTTGTTACCTTGCCAATTTTTGGCATCAACAAATACCTCATCTGGACCAACTCTATAGTCAATAATGGTATGAACACTTGTGATTGACTTTCTTATAGATGAGAAAATTTTCTTGCATCTATCTAGATGCGTCTTGAGATTGTCGAGAGAAATCCATACATCACATATGGCATGCATTGAAGTCTTTGAAAAGCCTTCATCTTCCACCCGCTTCATGATAGCTTCTTTAAAGATGTGAGATGTGGGGATGTCGGTGAGGGTCAATTACACTTGAATCATGATGAATCGAAGCATAACTTTTCCAAACATGCCTACATCTACAAACAAGATCATTTGAAATGAAAATATAAACTAAGCATTTAATTTAAAATGAAAACTACAAAACTACACAAAAATAGTTAAATTCTTAACCTAGCCCATCTGAAACTTATCTTGCTTTGTAATTGGTGTCATGTTGATGTGAAATGAAGACCCTTTCCCAATCTCGTGATTAGTGAGCATGTTTTAGTCGATTCTATGGAATAGATGTTGGATATTGCTAATATGTGGTTGTCATTGATGTCAACACTATTGGCATTAATATCTTTAAGGTTGAATATGTCGAGGAGACTGAGAAAATTGTAATAAAAGAAGTTGTAGGTTTTCAGTGATGTAGTGAAGTTCAATATGGTGGCTAGCTCAGTATATTGATGATAAGAGGTTGTGGATTAATTGGTTTGTTGATGAGTATATCTAGTCTATCCACATGAAGTTTTAGAGGTTCACATGAATATTTGATTAAGTTATGAGTATCTATGTTCTGATAGTTGCTATGTTGCTTTAGTTGGTGTTCCTGAAAGAGATCAAGCACTGTAGAGAGTATAGGCTATCATTGGAGAGAGGGATCAGGAGGTGGCCCATTGGCAGCAGATTGAGGTCATGATGGCAATGACACACAACAAGGCTATCTCAATAAGATTATATAGGGAGTATATTACAGAGGTTGCATATTACAGTCGGCATTACCATTGAGATGTTTTCATGACTCTTCAACAACCAAATTTTTCATAGTGTAGTGATGTGCATCCTCGAGTAGAGAACCAGCTTGAGAGACGGATTGGAGAGGGTAGCAGCCATCACGGCTAGCTTTTTGATGTATAAACACTTTTTTTATTTTTCTCCATTCTTTATCATTGATATAAATTTATGGGCTCCTTTTTGATAGCCTCATGGATATTGTAATTTTGGTCAATGTGCATACATTGATTTAGATTTTGTACCATGACACATTTTTTGATATATATATGATACAAATACAAATGATTCATGCTATGATGTGTTCACTTTATTTTATGCTTATGATGAATATGATATGGATGCTTATATTTGATTATGTAAGGATGAACTTTATTTTTATGCGAAATGCGATGATCATGATATTAATGGATGAAAATGTTATTTTTCATTATCTTTTCACAATATGACATGAATGGATGATTATGATATGCAAATGTTATGGATGCAAATGATGTGGATGCATTTCATTTTTTATATTTTGTATTCATTTTTATGATGATGATATATGCATGTGGATGTATGCGTACAAATGTTTATGATATGCAACGATTTAAGATGCTTAGAATAAAAAATGTATACTATTAATCACAACTCAAATTATTATGCAAAATTTATGATGTGATATGATTATGTTGATGGATGCTATTATTTATGCTATGATTATGGGATGCATGTATGTTGATGGTTTGTGGATGTAGGGTGGACGCACTGATGATGTTTTTGGTTGACTATCATGATACTAGGTTAGCATAGAAAGAAGAGAGAAGAACAAAGAATGAATAACCATTGATTTGTGATGACTAATTCAAAAGATCCAACAAGTCTATGATCCATCAAGACTTTATTAGAGATGGTGATGATACAATGAAAAATGAAGGATGAAATGTAGGATGAGATGCTCACATTTCAAGATTGGAATTTTTCATTGTTCCTTATTGTTTGATATAACACATAGACACTATGCATCAAGGTATTGATAACCAAGATGACATTGTATCTAGTGTAATGGACTTTGACTCGACAAACAGATAGGATAGTTCCTATTCACATCTTGACATACGAAAACATTGTTGGAATGCAAGTTAGAAGTTTAGAATATATTGGACCAAATCATACACAATAGTCAACAACATACCCCAAATGACCTTCCTACACACAACTAAGCAAGTATGAGCCAAGATTATTTTACAAGAGTATCCATAAGCACAACAAGCGAAAGATAATGATCGATGCCCCATTCCTTTCTCTCTAAATCGTTTTAGATAGAAATCATCGAGAGGTCCTTGGAATGCGTCATTAAGATAAATCATACAAAAAGATCAAAGACAAACAGTTAGTGTCATCTATATCTTTTTCCTAGTTTAAGTTTAGCTAAGGTGATGTCTAATACTGATGTCCATTGCAGGAAGGATACATCCTAAGACATGTTGATCAAAGGTTGTTTGATGTTAGGATGATGATGCTAAGATGAGTTGTTGCTATAAACCTCACTGATGCATTTACCTATGATTTAGGCTTTAGATTTAGATTTTTATGCTTTCACTTTACAGCTTTGCTATACTTGATTCCAACTTGTTTCGCTAAAGGTTGAAGGTGTTGATCATTTATTATGGGTGAAAGTTTATTGTGGGTGTAAGCGAGATGGGATGGATGGTTTTGGATTTTCTAGAATATTTCAATTTTTTTGGTATTTTGAAGTGTTTTGAGGTTGTTTTTGGTCTTTTGAAAGCTTATATGGATGTTTTGGGATTTTAGGTTATTTGAGGTTGTTTTAGAGTTTTATGAATGCTTTGAGGCTTTTTAGATCTTTTGAATGTTTTCTATTGTTTTATGATTTTCCATTTTCCAAATATTTTTGAGATTTTTGAATATTTGAATGTTTAGGGGTTTTCTAAGAATTATTTGGATGTTTTTGGATTTTCATGAGTTTTATTCGAGTTGCGAACAAGAACCTAACCTAAAGACCTATCCTAGGGGTCTCGGGGATGATCAAAGATAAGCCTTGCCTATGTTATACACACAGAGACCACATAGTTTGACTGACTCAACCCATTTACAAGATGAAGATATGAATAGATGAAAGATGACAGTTTATTATGATGGACTCCTAAAGGAATGACCTAGGGTGTCTCAGAGGCTAATCAAAGATAAGCCTTGTCTATGTTCAAGCCCAGAGATGACGTAGTTCAACAAGGGTATTGCTTTCTTTTTTTATGTTCAACCTTTTTAGGGATTTTGATGTTTTTTGGATGTTTTGGATTTTTCCTTTACAAGTTTTTGAACATTTTTTTATTTTTGCTCTACAGTATTTTGCAAATGTTTTTTGGATTTTCTGGATAAGATTTTATGAATGTTTTTGGTGTTTTCTGATAAGACATCCAATGAGCTCATTATATACAAGAACCCGATTTGTGATCCATAATGAAATGACCCCAGTGTGACATGGTAGCCTACTTCAATAAAGGTAGGACAAACTGACCTTATCAATATGCCAAGTAGTGCTAAAGGGTTCATGATACCTCACAGTGACTAGCCATGATAAGGATGCGGATGAGGATGAATGGTGATGCAAAGAATGATGGGCCAAAAAAGCCAAATAGTAGATGTAGATGATTTATTTATGCAAGGTGCCTTTTTGCCAAGTTTTCACCAAGATGGTACTTTCCCAAAGTGCCACTGAAGTGGTTTTCACTAGAGGAGGATTATTTTTCTTTACTTTTTCAATCCTTTTTCTCATTTTTTTTGGATTTTGATCATTTTTTAATTTTTTTTTGTATTTTTTGGTTTATACCCTTGGAACTAGGCATATAAATTTTTGAGATGCAAGTTGTTGGTTGGCTCCTACAAGGGTTCACCTTTAGGGTTTGACAGTTGGTATGCTCCTGATCCATAGCTTGTTGTGATGACAAGGGGAGCCAACCAGTTAGGCTCAAACTTTCCTTTGTTGTCTTGATCTAGAAGATTCTTCTAATTTTTCTTTAAGACAAGATCGCCTACTTGGAACGACCAACATTTGATTCTCTTGTTATATCTTTGTTTCAGTTAGTTTTGGTACACTTGCAAGTGATTAAGGGCATCAAGATGATGTTCATCTTGGAATTCCATCTCATTCAGTTGAGACACTCTATATTCTTCCTCAGTTACCAAATTTTGTAGTGATACTTGCAATAATGGGAGCTCAACCTTGATAAGAAAGATGGCTTTTGATCCATATACTAGGGAGAAAGGGGTGGAACCTATATGTGTGTGGATATTGGTTCGATAAGCCCAACGAGCAGGATTTAGTTGCAGATGACAATCATGACTAGCTTCGTTAACTGTTTTCTTTAGGATTTTCAGGATAGTTTTATTCATTGCTTCTACTTGGTCATTGCCTTGGGGATAGTACGGGGTAGAGAATTAGTGTTGGATATTGAATTTTTGGCATAGGTCCTTTACATCCTGGTTCTTGAATGGTGTTTCACTATATGAGATGAGGGTTTGTGGAAGACCATAACAAAAAATTAGGTAGTTTAGGATAAACTTGGCTATTTGCTTCCCTGTTATGTAGGTCATAGGAATAGCTTCAACCCACTTAGTAAAATACTTAGTGGAAATTATTATAAACTTATGGTTGTTGGATGAGGTTGGATTGATTTTTCCTTTTAGGTCAAGTCCCCATTGCAAAAAAGGTCATGGTGTAATCAATGGCTACAATTCTTGAGTTGGAGCATGAATTAGCTCCCCATGCTATTGATGTTGAATGCATTTATGTGCATATTGATGAGCTTATTTTTCCATGGAAGGTCAATAGTACCTCATCCTCAATAGTACCTCATCCTCAATATTTTCTTATCTAATGTCATATCACTAGAATGGGATCCGCATATGTCATCGTGTGCCTCTATTAAAGTAGTTATGGCTTCCTCTTGATTAAGACATCATAGTAATGCCCCTTCAATGCTTTGACGGTAAAGGGTATCACCTAAGATCATGAATTGAGATGCCTTTTTAATAAAGATATTTTAAACGTTTGGGGTGATATTAGATGGAAGGGTTCCTCTGTTAAGGTAAGTAAAGATGTCATGGCACTAATGGGATCCAAGACCAACAATGACACACGTGAATTTAGATTCAAGGATTTTGAAAGTTGGCACAAGAAGTTGTTCTACCAAGAATTCACATTGGAGGATATTGTTTGACATGTCTAGTAATAATTTGATTGTTGCCATGGCATTTGCTACTCTGTTGTTCATGCAAGGAATCTGCTCAAAAGTTATGTCTATAAAAAGATCTTTGAGATTCTCCACCATTTTCTTATAAGGAGTGAGCTTATCATCTTTGGTTTGATAGTCGTCATTGACTTGGTTGATAAATAGTTGTGAGTCCCCATAGACTTTTATCTCTTGAATCTTCCACTAAATTGCTATCCTTAGTCTTGTGATCAAGGCTTCATATTCAACAATGTTGTTGGTACACAGAAATGATATCATGTATGACTTTGGGATGCAATCACCTTGAGGGGTGTTGGAAAGAATGCCTAATCCAAACCCATGTTAAGTGAATGATCTATCAAATTACATCTTCCACTGAGCCATGAGATTAATAAGGAGCATTGATTCATCTGGGAACTCAGATATCAAAGGGTTCTCATCATAGATGGGTGCTTATGCTAGCTGGTCTATGATTACTTGTCCTTTGATTGCCTTGCACTCTACATACTCTATGCCAAAATATTTCAAGATCATCGCCCATTTAGCCATTCATCTTGTGAGGGTTGCTTTGGATAACATATATTTTAATGGATCAATCTTTGCAATGAGCTTGATTTGATGTGACAACATGTAGTGCCTAATTTTTTGTGAAGAAAAAACTACTACTAGACATGCTTTCTCAATGGGTGAATAGTTCATCTCATTGCCTACCAAGGTTCTACTGATGTAATATATGGCTCTTTCCTTTCCATTTTCATCATGTTGTGCTAAAAGATCTCCTAATGTTGTTGGTGTTGCTGAAATGTATAGGATCAATGGCTTGTTTGGTATCGACGGCATGAGCACTGGTGGTGTTAGTAAGTAATCCTTGATCTGTTGGAAGGCTTTATCACATTTTTCATCCCACTTGTAAGTTATCCCTTATGGAGAATATGTTAAAAGGGGTGGATATTATCTGATAGTTGTGCTATGAACCTTCTGATGGACTAAAATATTCCTTTTAATCCTCTCATTTGCTTCAATGTCTGTAGTGGTTCCATGTCTAGGATGGCTTTTACCTTTGTTGGATCAATTTCTATCCCTCTTTTTGAGACAATAAAGCCAAGAAGTTTCACTGATGTGACCTCAAACACACACTTTTTTGAATTTAGTTGTACCTTGTATTCTTCAAGCCTGTCAAAGATAGGTCCTAAGACTTGTATGTGCTCACCTCTCTTCTTTGATTTTGAAAAAATATTATCCACATAATCTTCAACTATTTTTTGGATCATGTCATGAAAGATAAGGGTCATTGCTCTTTGATAGGTTGCTCATGCATTCTTTAACCCAAATGACATCATATTCTAGCAATAGTTTCCCCATGGACAAGTGAAGGCAGTTTTGTGTTGATCCTCCTTGGCAATTATGATTTGATTGTAGCCTGAAAATCCATCCATGAGTGACAACATTTCATGCCCAACTGTTAAATCCACAATGAGATTGATGTAAGGAAGAGGGAAGTCGTCCTTTGGACATACCTTGTTTAGATCTCTAAAATTGGTGCATATTCTGATGCCCCCAATGGGTTTTGAGACTGGTACCAAGTTTGAAACCCACTCAGGATAATCTATCAGTTAGATGAATCCAACGTCAAGAAGCTTTTGTAGCTCTAGTTTAACCAAGAGTGGTATCTGAGGATGCATCTTCCTTAATTTTTGCTTAACAGGTTTGGCTTCGAGATATACTTCCAAGTGGTGTACAACCACTTCTGGATCAAGGCCTGGCATATCTGTGTAAGACCATGCAAAGTTAGCTCTTCTCTCTTTGAGGAATGTTGCAAGGTTCTTTTTCTCTTCATCCAACATGGATTCAACATAAAAAGTGATCTTAGGTGCTTCCTCTGTTCCCACATTGACTATAGTGGATTTTTCTACTAGTACTATTGACTTCTCTAGATGCATTGCACTAAGGGGGAAATTGAATCCCTCATCCTTGGGCACCTCAAAGAGGTTTTCACCATTGGATGTGTCCTTTGTTTCTAATTTTTTGTGATCAGAGAGTACCATGAAGTGGTTTTCACTCAAGGATCTGCATGTTAGTTGTATTTCATTTATTTTGCAACTGAAGAATTCAATAGTCTCCCAATAGTATACCCTTCTATTGAGCTCTATGTTGAAGACTGCCTCATGATTTTCCCATGACAATTTGTCTTGAAGTCCCATGAATTCTTAGATTGCTTCATCATTTTCTAATAAATCTAGAATTAGTGGTTCGTGTTGGTCCATGTCAATGAGTTGTGAGTATACTAGGCATATTTCAATTGGTTGGTCATTTGAGACAAAGGATGTTATGGATATCATAAAGATGGTATTGTTCTCAAATAGATCAACAACATCAACGGGAAAGTCATCTAAGGTTGTATCACACAATTTGGGTGACCAAGAGGAAGCCTCAACTCGTTTAGCAGAAATTCCTTTGCTAATAAGTGTGACCTTGCTAGTAGTACAACCTAAGCCAAGATTCTTTATTCATTTCTCAGGAATGATGGGCTCTAGTAAACCATTGTCATTCTACCCTAGCTTCTCATTCTTGTTATATCCCATGCTTTGCATTAGTTGTAGGCCTTTGTTGTCATCTTCCATGGGAAGAACATGAACTAGTTGTTCATCTTGAAAAAGGATTTTAGAGATATCTTCCTTGTTGAAATCTTCTTGATTCAAATCCCCCCACTTAGTAAAAGTAGTAGCTGCCATCTTGTTTGGTTATGGTTCTTTGATGCTAGATGTAGGTTTCCCATGATATTGAGGAGAAATAAGTAATTCTCCTAAGACAAAGGCGTTTTTTAATAGTTTGTAGTTTCCACAACCATCATCTTAGGTCACTGCTTTGACATCTGGTATACTCTTCACAATGTGTATTTTGATGTTGAGGTAGAGGCTAGGGATTATTGGTTAATAAAGGAGCTTGATGGTGTAGGTCCTTCATCATTTTTGGGTATTTGTGGGATCTTATAGAACTTGGCATCAAGAATTTTGTAGTAGTAGAAAGGCTTAGGATCTCCATGGATAGTGATTTCGCTGCCTTTGAAAGGAAACTTCACACACTAATGATAGGTTGAGGCTACAACTTTTAGAGCATGGATCTAAGGACGGCCAAGTAGTATGTTATAGGGAAGATCAAGATCAAGTACTTGGCATGTAGTTTCTACAATAAGACGTCCTACTTGGATTAGAAGTGTATTGATCCCTTGTGATACGCATTCCTGGTCACCATATGCCCTGATGGTGGTATTTTTTGTCTTCTCAATAGTATCTTCTGAGTAACCTAGATTCTTGATCAGCTATAAGGTACAAATGTTTAGTCTAGCACCTCCATCTACCAAGACTCTTTTGACCTTGTTTTTTATGAATGACAACCTCAAGGTGTAAAGCAAAATTATGAGATGGTTGTGATGGTAGATCTTGCTCAAAGAAGGTGAGAATATGGTTGGCGATATGCCCCACCACAACTTGAAACTGATCGGTATCAATGTTATTAGGAACAAACAACTCAGACAAGGCTTTTTCCAGTATTTCCTTGTGTGCGGGAGATAATCTTAAGAGTTTTAAGATTGATATCTATGTGGGGGTTTGTTTAAGCTGATCTAGAAGATTGTACTTTCTAGGATTAGATGTGGGCAAAGGAGGTTGTGTCTCACATTGAGATGGGAATCCTTGAACGGTTATTTTTCCACGCCGTGTAGTGACTCCACATTGCTCACTAGCTCCTTTGATGGTGACAATAGTGATAACACTATCGTAGGAGGAAACTACATTGGAATAGGTATGTTGTACATTAGTTTAATCCTTAGCTTTGCCACTGTTATTTTATTTGTTATGATCTGGCAGAGGGGTCTTGTATATCTTGAGATCTTGATTCCTAGCTGGTACCTCAACGGATATGGTCACTTTCTATGAGATCTTGGATGATATTCTTGAGTTCCATGCAATTTTTTGTTTTATACCCTTTGATTTTATGAAATTAACAGAGATCACGCTCATTGTACCAAGATGGATTCTCTTGTGGTTTTCGTAATTTTAAAAGTTAGGAAGTGTTATCAGATTTGACTCTACCAGTTTCTTAATGATTGTCTCGATGGGTTCTGATAACTGTGTGTACTTGCATTTGGGATAGTTGTTCTTGTTACTAGTTGTTGTTATTGGGTCTTGGAGCACTTAGTATGACCTTAGTGTCTACTACACTATCATTTGTTACATTTTTTTCTTAGCCTAGACACAAGGCTTTTCATTTGAACTAGCTAAAGGATGGTTGTCTTTGTAAGTCTGAGTATTTCCTTGTGAGATTATGGCTCTTCCAATGTTAAGGGTTCTAAGAACCAGCTCGTCATATGATGTGATTCATTGCATTTTCAAGTGGAATGATAGATTTGGGTCCAAATTGGCTATAATGATTCCCACTTATTGTTCGTCAGGAAGAGGCCATTTGCTTTTACTAGCTCTTTGTCTCCATCATTGTAAGAAATTAGCAAAGGATTCTCCTTGATTTTTTTTAATAGTATACAATTCTTCTAGAATAACATCCATGTCAAGATTGAAGGAGAAGTGATCGATGAATTTATTGGTGATTTCTTGAAAAGTTTTGATACCAGGAGGAAAATGAGAAAACCAATCCATAGTAGGACTTGTTAAACTTCAAGGGAAGAGGCAGATTAGATATGAATCGTTATAAGCCACCTCCATGCACATGATGTTGAATTCTTTGATATGGTCGACAGGACTTCCTCTCCCTTTGTATTTTTCAAACTTGGGGATTTCAAAACCAAAAGAAAATGGTATCATTGCTATGTTTTGATCAAATGGGTAAGGACACAAATTTTGCGTATGAGATTTCTTTGTCTTTTCCATGTGAAGGTCCTGCATTTCTTGTGAGAGTGTTTTCAATTGTGATGCTAGATCGTCCCTATGTAGACATTCCTTTCAGGACCAGAATTAGCCAGGTTAACTGCCTCATGTTCACCCTCCTTTTCTTCAGCTGATGCCTTCTCTTGAGCCCTTGGATCTGAGTCAAAGATTATCTCTAGAGCAACCATCCCTTTGGGAATGTTATTACTTTTCAAATGAAGAACCCCTTATGTATCACATTCTTCAGGAGTCCAATCTCCTTGATCCCTATTGGACTTATCTATAATTTGTCCTTTAAAAACATCTGAACTTGCTAGGAAAGAAAGGATATGTCAATCATCATCAAAGACCTAGAAGTTCTTGATATTGTTAGGAAAAATTGGGGTGGACATTAGCTCTACTAAGAATCTTTTAAATTTGGAGCCTTGCATAGGCTCCAAGGTGCTTGCAGCAATAGCCAATGAATCGACCACCTGATTTTCTTCTCTAGGGATTAGGTTGATCCCAAATGCATCAAAGTCTTTGATCAGATTCCATACCATGTTTCTATATGCTGCTAGCCTTTAATTGTGGCAGGTGTACTGGCTACGTACTTTCTTAACTACCACTTCCAAATCTCTCTTGACCATCAGGGTTGTAACTTTCTTCTTTTGTGCAAAAATCAGTCCCTGTGCCAGAGCTCCATATTCAGCGACATTATTAGTGCACCTGAATTATAGCCTGTAAGAAGTAAAGAAAACTTTCCCTTTCGGGATGGTTAGCACAATTCCAACACCACAACCAGTTTTACATTTGGATCTGTCAAAGGTTAGGGTCCACAATTGATCACAAGTAGGGGTTAATCCTTTTGAAGATTTCATAGATATTTGAATGGGATTAACCAACAGTGGGACCTTCTGATCACTTGGACCAATTACAAGGGAAGGATCCTCTAAAGGTTCCCTAGGTATACTTTTCAATTCTGGCTCAGTTGTATTATCTGACCTATAGTGCTCTATCTAACAATCATTTGTCTCTTGACTTGATTCCTTGAGTTTTGTTTCATTTGTAAGGATAGGGGTGTTAAGCATATCTTGGGGTTGCTCCTCATCAACATGATGATTCAGGAGTATATCCGAGGTGGGATTCATTTGAGAAAGAACTCCTATTGAAGGCACCCTATCCCTGGTTAGCACCGTTGCCTCTTGGGCTTCAAATGGAAAGTGGTCTACAGGGCTCTCAGGATGACTTGTGCTAGCTTCCTCAACTTAGGAAACCTGAATTAAAATGTCGATGCAATGCTAACAAGTCAATTCAGAGTGGTTTTGATAGTATACCCTACACCAATTGGGAAGCAAGAGACTTTGCAGATCTAGATTTTCCCCTAAGACTAGTTGATCTTGTTGTAGCTTTCTAATCAGGGCCTGTTGATTTTCATTAATTGTGGGGTCAAGGAACTTTAGTTTTGACATGTCTTTAGGATTGAGAACCAAGAAGGTCAGAATTTCTTCTTGTTTATAAATCCCCATCTCAGTTTCAAAGTAAGCTACCTCATTGTCACAATCGTACTCAATGATGATATGCTTGAGGCGAGGCTCACTTTCAATCCTAATCTGATTAGGAATCCCCTTCCATGATAGCCACATATGTGAAAATTCAAGGGAGAGATATCCTCCAAAGTTTTTCATTAGGTCTCGGCTTAGTAGCATACCATAGGTCTCAGGGACATCAGCTACCTGAATGTCAATGTTTGTTAGGATCCTAGGATCTAATCCTACTTGAACATGTATGTTTCTTAATTCCCCTACCACATCAAACTCTATTTTATCTAGTTGGATGACCTTCTTATTGGTTTGAATGGGTTTTAATCCTAACTTCTTGCATATGGAAAGTGGCATGACATTCCCTGAAGCCCCTGAGTCCAATAAGTAGTTATGTAAGTTCTTGCTAGAAATTCTTAAACTCAACAGGAAAGGTGGAGTACCTACCTTGCTTCTGTATAAGGCTGCATTCACGTCCCCAACAAGTGCCACCCTGCTCTTTGATTTTGACTTATCAGCTTGTTCTAGAGCCTTCAGCACTATCTCCCTTTGGGCAGGGCACCACTTCAAAATGTCAAAATATGACAGAATTTTTTTGTTTCTGCATCTCAGAAACAATGTCAAATTTTGTATTATAACTTGAATTACTTTTGAAAACAGCTGAGGTATTACCCTTGTTATGGAGGTCAAAAGGGCCCTTTGGTGGAGGAGGATTGTTGTCAGCACTTTGATTTGGGGGAATCATATGATTAGGGGGTACTGATGTAGTAAATGGACCCTTACTTTGATTTCTCAGGAAGTGTCCTCCTTTTGACTGAAAGGCTTGGGCATCGTATGAGTCCTCCTCAGGTTCATTTTCTTCTTGTCTCAGAAATGAAAGCTCCTCGTCAAAGAGCTCATAAGTCATGGCAGTATCCATTGAGTCACCTTCTTTATTCGAATTCCCTTGGAATGTATGGGCATCTTCATGTACCATTTTGACAATTTTCTCCATTTAAGGGTAGTTTACCTCAGAATGGGTTGCAGTATAATGCAATCTGCACCAATTGGTCATGAAGTTGAGGTCAACAACGTTCGCAGTATGCGCTCTCTCCCCATTTGCTTGATAGTTGTGAGGGACTCCACCATTATTAGACCCTGTGTTCCATTGTCTGTTGTTGTTTGGCCTTTAATTATACCCTCTATTCTGATTCTGATAGCCCTAATTAGAGGAGTTTTGGCCCAGATAACCCCTTTGGTTGTAACTATTGTTATTCTGATTGGGGGAGTTTCCTTGGTTTTGAGAGGGGTTTAATCGAAGTTGAGCCATGTCATTAGTGACTTGGGACAACATTTTCTTCAGGGTTTCTACTTCATTAGTAAGCTGAGTAGTCTTTTCACTTTCAACAACCTTAGCAATAAGTGGTTGATCAACATGGCTAGTGGTTCCAACTTGGTTATGAAGGCTTTGGGGACCTTGAGGGACCTATGGTTGTTGAAAAGGGTCAGGGGTCCTATTATCAAAGAAAGGAATAGGTGGTTGAGTCTGCAATTCAGATCTAGGCCCATAGTGGGAAGGAGACATTCCTAGAACAATATTGAATAAAGGGGGTGCACTAGGCATCTAATACCCTACTAAAGGAAAACCTCCCCCCAAACCTGGTTGAGAGTTGGTATGTTGCTGCAACTTAATGGCTAAATGATAAACCTTGGATAGGGTATCAATATCTGCTGGTAGATAAGTTCTTTGTAAGAACAATCCCAGCAAAGGGTCTATAACCCTAAAGTATACCTGAATGGCACTGTCCTCAAAAACTAGATAGGGATCCTATAGCCTCTTATACATTCTTTAGAACCTGGTATTAAATAAGGGCAGAGATTCACATGGCTCCTTCCTAATGGTGGTGAACTGGTGATACAAAAGGGTTGGGTCCACAAAGACTCTAAACTGGTTGATGAAAGCATTTTCCAAATCTGTCCAAGATAGAAAGAGCCTTCAGGAAGATTGAGATACCAATTGTATGCCATATCCCCTAAGGAATAAGGGAACAACCTGCAGACTACATCATGGTGAGCTATTTGTGCTCTTGTACAAGCATCTTTGAAAGCTTGTATGTGCTCTTCAACACTCCTTGATTCACCATGGATATACTTAGGGTAGAACTTCTCAGGGTTCTTAGGCATGTCATGAAAACCTCCAGAGATAGTTCCCAATGGACAAGGATTATTTTGAAAGAATGCCATTGGTGGTAGTGGTGGTTGAGCCAACTATTGTATGGGTTGAATTAGCTATGATGACAATTGAGATGAATTGGTAGGTGGATTAATGGGTATCCACTGGGGTATTGGTAAAAATCCTGGTGGAGTGAGCGGAGCTAGTAAAGGTGGGATGATGGTTGCCCCAGTTCTGTAATGCTTACGTCTTGTTGGGGTCTTGAGTTCTATGAAAGATGATGGATTCCCAATTGACCAAAGAACTTTGTGAGGCCCTTTTGAGGAAGATGGCCCAAATTTATCTAGTTTTCCCTTATTCGCCCTCATTCTAGTGCCAGTTCCTTGTTGATGGCGATTTTGACACCACAACAATGCAATCAGAATATTGCTATTCTACCTCTCCTAAAAGAGAAAGGAAACACATGGATGCCTTAGCTCCCAAGGTCTTTGTAGTTGGGTCTCAACTGTGCTGATGTTACTCAGTAGCCGATGCAACAGTAATATTGAAGGGGCCTGCTGATGTTGAGCTTCTGGATTGTTCTAAGGTCAAGCATGAAATAAAACCTACTCTAACAGGGGTTTTAAAGAAACATCAAAAGATAGGTTAGGGTTTTGAAACATAAAAGAACAATAGTTCATCCAAACTTAACCAGACTTGTTAACTTCAAGGAATTATAAATTAAAACTGCAGAACAAGATAAGCTTGTGATTGACACACAACCTCTTTCATTCGCAGTGCTAATTCGTATAATAGCTTTCAATAATCATCTAAACAAACACAAAATAATATTTCATCCCTTGAAGGCTCCACAAATTAAATGATCAGGCTAAGACAAGTATCATTCAGGGAGACAACATGAAGTAGATTAAACTCTGATTGCTTCTACTATTATTAAAACAGATAAACAATGTTTACAAAGCTGGCACAATCACTAGTGTATAGAGAATTTGTGGCTCCAGATTGTTTCCAACTACACTAAGAGAGCTTAGAAAATACATTAAAACCTTACTACTAACCAAGAAGGAAAGAGAAGCTCTCATTACTCAGAATCAAGATGCAACTCTCTCCTTCTGTTGGCTTACTAACTCTTAATAGTTCTAATCTATAATTCCTTACATCAAAAAAAAAGAAGAAGCTCTAACTCTAGAGGTTCCAACCTTTACAAAGAGGTAAGAATGCCTTATATACAAAATGTACAAGAAAGGATGCGATGTGCCCCTACATTAGGGTTTACAAAATAACTGTCAACTGGAGAGTCAGCTCTTAGATCTTTTGAAGAAATTCGGTTGAGCATTTAATGGGAATCCTACTGTCCAAGTTGATGAAAGATCATTCTGGAAAAGATCTATAGATCTTTTGTTGTTGCAGCATTTACTCTCTTGTGTCTATGTCCATCTTTGAAATCCCTCATAGAGTTTCCTTGAATGCTCTAGGATATCTCACCATTAATACTAATCTACCTCTGTTGATGGTCGCCACAGATGTCCCTCTGAGTCATGGTTTCTTCGTTCTTCATCCTCCTTTCTGTTTTGTACTTTTCCGCGCATTGACCACCTTCTAGAAGCACCATTGGGTCTCCCTGTAGATCTCCGCATTATCTCCCTTGGCAAACTCAAAATGAATCAACCTTGTGTGCTTTCCTTTTGATCTTCTCTCGCAAGAGTAGTCAATCAGTCAAATAGACTGATGAGTCAGTCTTTTGGCTCCCTCATTGGACGATCACATGCCACGCGAGCTCTTCAGGTGGTTAAAAGTGGTCTGAATGGTGTCGCATGTCAGTGAGACACCATTGGTGTCTCTCTGATGCGATTTCACCATTGTGCAGCTATTGGCATAACACAAGATAGTGGGTGGGACGTTTCAACGAGCAGGAGAAGTCATATCGAGTTCGCAAAACCCATCAGCAAGACTCCTTAATATCGTTGAGACCTTATGGCGAGGATGCAAATCCTTCAGTGAGCACCCTTGGGGAATCTTTGTCGGTAAGAGGTATAGCGATATCCTCTGCGTCAGGGAGACAATCCCACATCAGTGAGACCTCTTGCTGATCTCCTCATATCATGTTGAATACTAACCCTTTCGGCATGACCTTCTCATGTTGCCAAGACCTTATGGTGAGGGTATGATCCTTCGCTGAGCTCCATTCTTGATTTCCTTCATTTTGGTATGACCTTTATGAGTCGGTGAGACACTACACTGAAGGCATCATCTTTTGGCTAGAGCCCATTTTGAATGACTGTCTGGGAGACCTTTCTCTGATCCCCTTTATGTCACCTCAAAGACCAACCCCTTTCGGTAAGACCTCCTAGCGACACTGCCTTGCTGTTGCCGAGACACTTTTGTATCAGTAGAACCTTTCACCGGTTTCTTTCACTCTCGCCGAGCTTCCTCTGTGTTGCTGAGACTTTCTTTGGTTGGCGAGACTTTACACTGAAAGAAGCTTCCTTTTTTCCGAATTCTATTGTTGCTGAGACCTCACATTTGGTCATACCGATAGACCCCCTTTTTCTTTCACTGAGATAGTCTGGAGTCACCTGAAGGATTCGCCGAGTTCCCTTTATTCTTCTGGAGTCTCCTCGATTTCTTCCGGTGGGGTCCCTTTTCTGTCGGCAGGACCTCACATGGTCGGCAAGACTTTTTACAGAATGATTTCATTCTCCCTGAGCTTATTTTGTTTTAGTGAGACAATCCGTTGTTGGGGAGACCCGTGGCAACTTTCTTGCATGTCGCTGAGACTCTTTTGTATTAGTAGGACCTTTTGCCCATTTCCTTCTATTTCAGGGAGACAATGATGTAGTCACACCGAAGTGAATTCCTGCATTGCATGCACTTCATTATAACATCCCTTTGTCGCTGAGACATACTGATTCTCTCGCCAAAGACCACTGATAGACTCCCCTTGCGCTTGGTCGGTGTGACTTTAGGCTTTTGCCAAGATGCCACCCCAAACTCTATATCTCCTGCCGAAGCCTTCTTCCTATCGCCGGTCGGCGAGACCAAAAGACTTCACCATGACCATATGCCAATGAAGATGACTTTGGCCGAAGGGTTTGCTTGTTATGCGATAGTTGGTAAGACATGAGCCCTTTCAGGGAGACATTTCTCTGAAGATAAACTCTCACCGAAGTGTCAAACCCTCTTTGCTTGTCGGCAAGACCTCGTGCACTCGACGAGACTTCTTGGCAGGGAGAAAACCTTTCACCAATAGTGTTAGACCCCTTCTTTCTGATCGGTGAGACCCAAAGATCTCGCCAAGACCTTGTGGCAATGGGATCCCCTTTTGTCGATGCCTGCTATTTCATGTCAGCCAGAGTTTCAACAAACTCCTTTTCATTCTCGCCGAGCCTACTTTGCATCGGGAAGATCCTATCGGGTTGGCAGGATGTCATGCCAAGCTTCTGTTTTGTGTCATCGAGCTCGATCTGCATTGGCAAGAGTCACGGCGATGCCAAACTCTTTGGGCGAGCTTTGTTTCATTTCGGCCAAACCCTGTTGAATTGGCAAGAGATTATGCCGATATTCCTTCATATCAGTGAGACCTTTCTTCTTCGCTGAGACCTTATATCGAGGTCTCATTCCTCTGCCGAGTTGTTTGATTCCATCAGCAAGACATTTCGGGGTCGCCGAGACTTCTTAGCGAGCTCCAACAGCTACGTCGATTCCTCTTTATTTCAATAAGACTTCTTCCAATCGGTGAGAGCTATGGCAACATCCATTTTTTCTCCCTGAGCTTTTTTGTTTCAGTGAAACCTTTCACCTTCGGCGAGACCTTTTACCAATCTCTTTCACTCTCTGCGAGCTTTTCGCATCGGCAAGACCTCCTCTGGTCGACGAGACTTTATGCCGACTGAAGCTTCCTTTTCCGAACCCCACTGTCGGTGGGAAATTTTGTGGTCTTACAGACAAACCATCCCCTCCTTGTGCCCTGTCAGCGTAACCAAATGTCTTCAGTGAGACCCTATATCAAGCCCCCCATGTCCTATCGAAGATTGATCCTTCGACAGGACGTACAGCGACTCTCATCTGTGTCGCTATGACTTTCCTTTGTCAGTGAGATGTCCCATAGACATCTCATCTCTTAGTGAAGAATTTCACTCGCTCACTCTTTGGTCGTTGTGACCTACTGGTTGTTTTGCTGATGACCACCAATGGAACCCCCCCTTTTGCACTAGTCAATGAGACTTTCTTTCTTCGCTGAGACCTCTTGGCGGGGAGATAACCCTACGACGATATAAGAACTCGCTCTTGCCGAGCTTTCCTATCGGTAAGACTCCTCCCATTTGCTGAGACATCTTGTTGCATGCAAATAGCTACCCCAAAGCCACTTTTGTTGCCAAGACTTCGTTTCATCGGCGAGACATTACGTCGAATGCCTACACTTTCTCCGAAGACATCCTTGTCGGCGAGAGACAAAGGGCTCGAGGAGACCTTCCACCAAAGACCTAACTCTCACCGAAAGGACTCATTTTCTTTTTTGCTAGTCGGTGGGACATTAGTTCTTCACCAAGACTCTACCCTGAACTCAATGTCTCGTGCCAAAGTGCATGCTTGGTGATGCTATAGTCAGTGAGACCCGAAGACCTTGCTGTGACCCTTTTCTGAAAGAAACCCCTCATGCCGATAGGAATTTGCACATCGTCGTGATGATGACCCCTGTCTTGCCGATAGAGCCTGCATGTAACTTTTGATCATTGTGACATCTTCGGGGTCTTGCTGATAGACAACATAGACGCAAATCAGCAGAATGCACTAGTAGTCGGCAAGACTTTTGTAAGGTCTTTCCAACTTTCTTCTTCATGAGAATTATGACCAACCGTTTTGAGGAAAGCCCACCAAGTGGATTCACGTGAGAAATATCATCAAGTGTGGCCTCCTCCTACAAAACAGATGCTTCCATTAGTCATCAGAAGGATATAAGATACACTTTCATAAGGTACACTTGGGCTTGTGATTACTACATTGAATAGTTAACAAGAAAGGAACCAAATTGAGCAAAAACAGAGCCAAAGCTTAAACAAAACCAGAAGAGAAACTGAAGTAGAAGATAGAAGCAACCCAAGAGCAAGGAAAACAAAACAAAACAAAGAAACCAAAAGAGAAAGGGGGACCCATTTTGATCTAGATCAAAGTGGGGTGGTTATGCAAGGCATAACAGGTATGTAAGTTTGATTTAGCCCTTGCAATGGAGTTGTGAAATCTTGTGTTAAAATCTATGCTACAAACATCGGGGAGATAGGAGTTATACTTTCAAATCCATCATGTTCCAAAATTTCTTCCTTAGTAAGCTCAAATGGGTTATTTGTGACATCTTCGATCTCATATGGTCTTGGAGGAGATGATGGTTATTATGACTAGGTAACATGACTTATAGAAGCAAATTCTAAAGGATATGGATCACTTGAGGTAAATGTAACTTTGGTTTTCCCCATGATTCTGTTGTGTTGTGATCTTATCTTTGCCATAAATTTTGTGTCACCTGTGGGAGAGTTGTGTTGAGTTTTGTAATGTTTGAACTCTCTAGTTGAATCAAATCTAGTTAAAAGGGACACTCTAAGTCTTTTAGGAGAAATTGTGATAGTGAGGGATGAAAATATGGATGATGTGGAGAGTGATCTTTGCAAACGTTTTGGGACAACACTTTGGACTTGAGTTTGATGTTTTGATGTTGTGACAAAGGATGTTAATGAACTGGAAAATCTCTAGGGTAGATTTGTGACCTTGAAGATAAGATAGTTCAAAATTGATAACTAACTTAGATAAATACATGGAAAAGGATATATTTCACATACAAAGTAGCTAGATTAGCAAGTGGTGTGGTTTGATTTGATGTTTAAGTCATAAAATGTTTGATGTACTTGAATTTTTGCAAAGATAGGTGAGATGAAAGATGAAATTTAATTAAGGGGTGAGTAAGATGTTTGACCCAATGTTGACCTAAAGTGAACCTTTTTGATTTGACAAGACCAAGGTAGTGAGAATAATGCTAAACCTCTAAAATGTTCAAATCCTAAAGACCCCATAATTTAGAAAATTTTATTGTTCCTCAAAAAGAAGAGGGTTTTGGCTTATGAAGAGCATGTACATGTTTGGATATTTTCTTATTGTGTGTTCATAAAAGTTTATCAAGAACTTGTTTTTGTTCTCGTAGAGTGCCTCAATGTGGTAGTTGATTGCTTTTGCACCACAATGTCTAAGTTTAAAGTGACAACTAGTTGACTTTTGTTTGGGGATCCTTACTTTGCGTGAGATCATTTGGTAAAGTGAATCTTTGTTTTGATAAGATCAAGGTAGTGAGAAAGATGCTAGACCTCTAAAATGTTCAAGTCCTAGAAAATGAGAGGACAGATGGGAATGTTCAAACTTGTTTTGGCTCTCCTAGCTCGTGCATAAAAGTTTCTCATCAAAGTGTAACGATTGTGGTCAAATATTGAAGACCACTTTTGACCATACTTTGTTTTATGATTCCTATGTTTGAAATTGTGGGTTGGAGAGTTTCTCCTACATATTTTGATTGTTTGACTAATCATTTATGGGAGTTTGGTATCATGTAAAAAGATCAATATGCTGACTCAAAAAGAATGCATATAATTTTGAACTATATCATGAAGCTCGTCTATAAAATTTTTCTACCAACCTATCTCTATTTCTATGAAGTGCTAAAAGGTGTTTCTTGAAAGCTTTTGGAGTGTGATGCCTAAGTCTAAAATGATGACCTATAGACCTTGGCTTAGGTATCCTGATTTTTTGTGAGATCATGTGAAAAAAATTTAAGTTTATGGAAGAAAGGAAGATACTTATTGCCATGTAGGAGGTGGTAATGTGGGCCTTCCAGCCTCAATATCATCTTTTTCCTCTTCTTTGTCTAAATTAGTTTTTGTGTTTCTCCATTGTGTGTTTGTTTCCTTGTGTTCAAAAGTGAAGCTTCTCAAACTACTAATAAGATCGGTTTGTTCACTGTTTATGAGTTAAAAGTTTGGCTAAATTATAGCACCCAGAAGATCAGGTTGTTCAATGGGAACAATCAGTCCCCAAATAGTCATGTGAGGTTTATTTTTCAATTTATCTTTGCTTAAGTGAATTGATTTTACCACAAACACTAGTCTTGATTATGTTTCCAAACTAGATGTTTATGTCAAAAACATCATAATTTTCATAATGTCTATTTCGTGAAAATCATGAGGTCAAAGCCATAATTTCCTATGTTGTCTTTGGGGAAATATGGGTTTGAGATTAATGTCAATATATTTAGAAATCACTAAGGATAAATCCTTAGGACAAGTAGTAATATCAAGGCTAACTCAAGAAGTCCATATTTAGGCCAAAGTGTTTGAAAATTTGAGGATGATAGTGAATTTTTATTTTTGGATAGTTTTGAAATCAAGTAAAGTGTTAAATTGACTCACAATTATTACAACCCTAGGATACAAATGGCTTTATTTGTTGAATCCCCACTAGGATTTTTCCAAAAACTAGACAATGCAAACAATTAGAGATTTGGTGACACTGGCTCCCCTCCACGACACACACTTCTCAGGACCATCAAATCTCAAAATCCTTAAAATCCAGAGATTAAAGGGAATTTTTATGTTTCTACAATTGAATAGTACAAATGTGGGGTGGGTTCATAACAACCATTCCTGACATCAAGAAATATTAAGATTTGTTTTGCTTTTACACAAGGGTTCGTAATAAGGGAATTTAGTTCAAGGGACACTATAATAAACTCCCTCAAGAGTTTTCCCAACCCTTAGAATAAGGGATTTACACATCATAAAGATACTAGGGGAGAGCTATCATGCATCACGCCTGTTGATTACAAACTTTCCTTGCAACCACAAATTTATATAGTTGTTCAGAAGAGCTTGGCTTTAGCTCATTACCGCTTGGGTCATTCCCTTGGGGTGAGTACCTTTTCCCACCAAGGTAGGACCTCTAAAGGTAAACAATAGTGAGGAAGTACGTCCACAGTTTGATCATCTTCATTCACATGAACAAAGAGAGAACACACGTTATGCCTTTTCCTCACACTCGCATGGTTCAATTTTAAACCCAATTGAAGAATGGAGGTGATTTTGCAAAGTGTTAGAGAATGTTTCTGTTTCTCAAGGTCATCTAATGGCGTGAGATAATTGCATATGCATCCACTAGCAACCTTGTAAACCACAAAACACAACAAAAAGTTATAATTTTTAACCTTTCAAAGCAATGATGAGTTCATTTTAAGCACCAATTGAAAGATGGAGTTTGCCTTGTTCAATTTTAAGCCCAAAATGAGATGATGAAGTGAGGGTTCAATTTTATCCAACTTTGAATGTTTATTTTAAACCTAATTGAACTCTAGTATTTTTCCTAAAATAGAAAGTAGAAAGCATGAAATTGGGTTATAATTGCCCCAAAGCGTTCAACGCTTGTTACAATTATAGAAATCAAGATAGAAGATAATTTCTTCACTTTCACTCCATGTCTTAAAATGATACAAAACCTTGTTAGTTTAACAACAAGAACATAGTCAAGCATGCATCAATTGTCAGATAAATCCAAGAAAATTGTCACATGTTGAATAAAGTAACATAAAAGTTCTTACCCTGGTAGGGCGTTGTTGAACATGATAGTGTCGTAGTTTGATTTGGGCATCACTTTGGTGAAAATGGGCGTCGCTCTACAACAAGACTAGTGAGCACGATAGTGTTGATATATTGCTCAACATTTCTACTAATGATAACGTCACAGTTTGGAATTTAAAAGCATTGCATTGGTGAGTTTGAGTGTCGTCATTTGAAATTTTCAATACCTCCAAATTAAATACACGTCGCCATATTTTAATCAATGTCAGTAGATTAAATACGCATTGGTGTTTTAAATTAGCAGGGTGTCATTATATGGCGACATTATTGAAATAACATCGATGTTTGTAATTTGAGTGTCATACCTTGCAAAACAAAAAACAATGAAATTTGAGCTAAAAAGCCAATTAGATTGTCAGTTTTCCCTCCTTCTAGTGCCAAAATGTGAGATGTGGGGATGTCAGTGAGGGTTAATTACACTTGACTCATGATGAATTGAAGCATAACTTTTCCAAACATACCTGCATCTACTAACAAGATCATTCGAAATGGAGATATATACTAAGCATTTAATTGAAAATGAAAACTACAAAACTACACAAAAATAGTTAAATTCTTAACCTGGCCCATTTGAAACTTATCCCATTTTGGAATTGGTGTTGTGTTGATGTGGAACAATGACCCTTTCCCAATCCTGTGATTAGTGAGCATGTTTCATTCAATTCTATGGAAGAGAATCGATGAAACCATTGTGATTGATGTATGAAAACCTAGTTTATGCTAAAATGAACATGATGCAAGCTAAGTTACCATGATTTTATCCTAAAAATGCATTGATTATGCTATTTCTATTCTAATCTAAGCTAAAACTATGCTAAAATATGAAAACCCTAATTTATAAACAAGCTAAGATGGATGCATGAAATCCATTAATGGATGATCTAAGCTATTATGCAATGAAAATGAACTGAAATAAGCTAACAAGTGAGTAAATTGAGAGTATGGATGCAAGTGAATTCAACAACATAAGTTTTCAATTGAAAGATGGATCCATCTGTCTCCAAATAGCGACCTATTTATAGGAGAGCAAATGAGGAATGAATGGTTGAGATCAAAAAGCTTAATCAATGGTTCACGATGAAGGGGATGAGAGGCATAGATCATGGATTCTCATCAATGGATGAGAATGCATGATGAGATTTAATCAAGAGCTCAAACTTACCTCAAACAAACACACTTTTGACCTACTCATACAGGTCAAAGGTAACTTGCTCAAAAGGTAAAGGGTTAACTTACCAAAGAAGCTAAGTGAGATGATTGGAGGAGAGGGAATATTCCATTGGGTGAGGAAAATGGTAATTTACAAATTAAAACAAAGTTTTAATTGTGCAAAAAAAAGGGTAAGGAATATTCCCTTTGCTTAGAAGAAAATTAGTTTAATTGTTAATTAAACAAGATTTAATTTATGCAATTAGGGGATTAGAAGAATTATGGTGATATTTATTAAATTAGATGATTTAATAAATGGGAGAGAGATGAAATGATATTTAATTAGATAACTTAGGATTATTTAATTAAATAAGATGACTTAGGGAATTAAATTAAATGTTTTGATTTATTTAATTTAATAAGATGAAGTGTTAGTGTGAAAAGAGATGAATTAACCTGATTAAATTAATTATACCAATAGATGAAAATGATGCAATTAATTAATTATCTAGGCTAATTAAATAAAAGAAAAAAGAGAATGGGTTAAAGAAGAAATGATGTTAATAAATCTATTTCAAATGCATGATATCGACTAGGACATTTTTAGTGTCTACAAAAGATTTGAGCAATCTCACTGATCGGTAGGAAAGTACGATCATCATCAAGGAATTTACCTAGTAACTCCTCAATTCCCTTCACCATGACAACACGATGTCCTTTGACATCTTCTTCTACTTTTTGTATGTCCTCGATGAGAGATTTGATTACTTGTATGTAGTTTCTAAGAGATTCTTTTGCTTCCACATACTTCTCTTTGTTAGGAATTACCCCAACTTCCACTAATTTGCTCAATTTTGTCTCTTTCATTTGTTACCAATATGATATACTTTGTTCCATTACTTTCTGCTCGAAGGAAAGTGTTCCTCGTACCTTCTCCAATTCTAATTTTATTTTGGATACTTGTGTAGTCTTTTCATTTGCCACAACTATGGGCTATGAGCCTTGTTCTATTATCTCATCAATGAACTCATATAACACTTTACCCTTGGAGACAAAATTCTCTACTTTTTGTGTTGCTAGTTCCTCGACATTCACCATGGCCATAGGCTGCACATTCTCTGAGGAGCATGTAATCTTCCTAAAAACTAATGCACACCACTCAGCTTTATCTTTGTACATATCTCTAGCCTGCTCCATTTTATCAAGTCTACCTAATAATGCGTTTAAGGTCAGTTGTGCATCTTCTTTTTCACTTGCATTAGTTACCTTATTGAGTTGAACTCTTGTTATAGTGTAATATTCCATGTTCACATCACCTTGTTCATGTGGAGGTAAACCAATATCTACATACTTGTGACCTGATTTTTCTATATGAAGTTTTGAATGTACCTTTACCTTCTTTTTCCCCTTGGATTTTGGAGGAACTATCTCTCAAAGATCAAGCTCATATGGGGAAATTATCTATTTCTTGTGCTTTGATACTTGTGAGATTATCCAAGGGGGAAGAGATGAAATATTTCCTTCTTGGCTTATTGTTAATTCTTGTGTAGTAGCCACTTCTATAGGAATGGACGATATAGTAACAATTGGATTAGTATCAATCATGATGGAACCAGTAGATTGCAAACCAAGAGGATCTTGCAATGACTCATTCATGAACCTGTCAGATTCTGCCTAAGAAGAGATGTCAAATTATGGAGATGATAAACTCATAATGGATGAGGGAGAACTTAAGGAAACATCAATACTTTGTAGAATGGAACCTATAGGAGGAGTGGAAAGAACTGTTGATACTAAAGGAGGAATGGTAACATTCATTGCATGTAGAGTTGTTGTAGGAGGAGGTGAGGTAGGAAGAGGAGGTGGAGGAGTAGTAGGATTTGGAGGAGTATGGGGAACATTAGTAGTAATAGGCAATGATGTTTGGGGAATATTATCAACAATGTTCTCATGAGGTGATAGTTGCATTTCATCATTATGCCTTTCTTCTTCCTCATTACCTTCTTCCTCTCCTTCATCTTCTTTATATTTTTCATCCTTTGCAGATTCTTCTAATTCCTCGCTTTTATTCCCTTCCTTTTCTTCTGATGATTATTCTTCAGATGTAAGCTCTTGTCTCTCTATAGATGGTTGTTCTGATTTAGTAGCCTCCTCTTCTTCAGTTGTCTATGTTGTACTTTTACCAAAAGTGAACTTGATTTTAGGACCCCTTTGTGAAGGAGCAACCACATATTTGTGTTTAGTGTAGATTTCTTATTATTGGTTACTTTCACCTCTTGGTGTTTCTCCCTAAGATTCTGATCTAAAATATTTCATTTGAAAGCCATGCCTTTGAAACCATTCACTTGTGATATGTAGAATAGGAGCAAGCCTTTCACTTATGAAAACACTTTCTTTCTTAGACCATTGCACTATAGGTAAAGGCTTTCTAGCAATTTCTTCCTCTTCATATGCAGAATTTATGATATCACCAAGATCTTTGAAATCCTCTAGAATATCAGCTACACCAAGGTCCCTGATTTTTTCTATAGTCAATATGCAAAAATCCATTCTCTAAATGTCTTCCTCATCTCTATAGTCTACCCATATATCCTCAAAGCGGTAGACATGATGATGATCCTTCTTAAGTTTCCTATTCACATTTCTATAGTCAAAGTCAAATCTATATCTATATGTCCTTATAGTCATAATTTTCTTTTTTGTAGCTACTAACTTTGCTTTTTGCACACTATGAACATTATATCTCCCACTAGTAAGTGGAAACTTGAAACATTGCTTGTGAATTCTCTAGCATTCCTTATGGACTAAGATCAACTATTTGCATAGCTCCATTAGTATCCACTTGTCTAAAGGATATCTGGGCAACATGTATGGGCACCCAATATAGCAACCTACTCTCAAATATGTGAAAATAGGAAGTTGTAGGAAGATCATCCAAACTTACTAGCAACCCTAGAGGCTTCATCTGATACTCTCTTCTTCTCAAGAGTTGGATCAAAAGTGAAAAGTAGAGGTGCAAAGAAGGCATCTATGATCCTCCTAAAATGCTTAAGACTATTCCTCAAGGTTATCTGAGAATAAAAATTATATACAGACACAACATTTATGTTTCCTTTTGTTGACAACCTTAGAAATTGCCTCATGATTGCAACAACATATGCCAAGTAAGAAGTCATATAAAACTTCAAGGTGGTTGGCACATTAATCAATTGTTCATGAATTTCATCACTTATTTGAGCTCCCTAATCCATGTGTGATTTCCTCTTGATGATTTGGATATACTCATACATCCAATCTTGAAAAATGGAATGAAACAAGCAAGCCTTTCACTCTGCTCAGAGGAGTAATCATATCTCAAACACCCTCCTTGAACTCACTTCAAGGAAGTCCTTTGGGCCATCTTGAGATAGTGGGCCTTAGAGACTTCAACCATTGAGTATTAATCAATGTTTTAGCTTTATTCAAATCCTTGTCATAGACCTCTTGTGCTTGTTGAATGGAAATATTTGTGTATTTTTCCATATTTGGGACATGAAAAACTATATAAAAAACTCTAGATCTAATCTCATCATGATTTGTCCAAAAGAATCTCTTACACTTCTATCCTCCCCGATATAATGAGAGGAAAATTGAAGGAACAACTCAGTACAATGAGTATTAGTTGGGAATGAATCCACTAAGTGCCAGTTGTTATGAACGATGGATCACAAATCTTCTTCTAATGGTTGCTTCTCAACCCTTTTCACAAAGTCTTCCATATCCTGGTGACCAATCTCTGTGTCTTTGATTTCATCAACCTTTGAGATCACAACAGTAGGTGGATAAATGCCTTGGTAGTTGTACTTCATCTCACCCTCCTTCTTAGAAGATGATGGAGGTTCTTCTACTATCATCTAGGAGTACCAAAAAACAATAAAAATTACGTTCTAAGATCACCTAATGAGAGCTTAAAGGAAACTGCAAGAGACAATGGATTAGGAGATGTTAGGAGCATATGCGTTATGAGAATGATTTGGAATGTGTGAAGAGAGTAGGCATTTTGGAGCAAGTGAAAATGAGCTATGAAGCAAGGAAATCAGAGCATTAGTGATGAAACGAGGTTCAAAGAGTAAATGGAATTATTTTTTGAGTGTTAAGTGAAAAACTGCCATTTGTGTAAGAGCATTGAAAATCAGTGCTCTTACACTTGAAAATATAGTGTTTGATGTCAAAAGAGTTGAAAAATAATGCTTCAACATGCCTTGGAGGATTTTGAAATATTGTTTGCACAAGCATTGATTTTTAGTGCTTCAACACATAGGGGGAAGATCCACTTGATGTAATAGTGGTGAAAATTAGTGCTTGAGCATTTCACCTTTGAGAAAAACTTAGTATGCAAGGGTAGTGAAAATCACTGCATGTGCCTATCATAGGAAGGATCATTAGTTGTGGAAGTAGTGAAAAACACCGCTCCTACATTTAGGAGTTAGGAATTTTCAATCATGTGTTATAGCGATAAAAATCATCACTTGAACAACTCAAGGAAACTTCAACTTTTGAAATAGCGGCAAAAATAACCACTACCACATCTCCTCACGAAAATAAAATTTGAAAAAATTGGAAATACAAAATGTTGAAATCAAAACTTAAAATTAGTGACTCAAAATCACGAATTCATTTTTGACAATAAATACCGATGATGCATCATGGATACAAGGTTCAACAAAAACTAAAACAAACAAGAATAAAAAATGAAAAGACAAAAAAAATCAAACCCTAAATGGAAACAATGCACCGAGCGTGGTTTAGAGTAATCAAATTATTGAAAGACAAGGGAGGGGAAAAACAATGACATACTAAAAGAAACAATGAAAACCCTAGCTTAGACACTTGCAAAATCCACAAACCTAAATCTGCTTGAGGTTTGCATAATGACCAACATGAGAAGAGGAAGAAAATAAGTTGAAACAAAAAGAAATGAACTTGAAATGACTTAAATAAGTTAGTTAAAAGATTAAAAAAGGGGCCATTAATAAATGCAAAGAACATTTATTACTACACGTGCAAAGAGGGGGGGAAATGTAGGAGTGATGAAAATCACCACTCTTGCATTTTCAAAAAAATTAAAGATGCAAGGGCGGCGAAAAAGGCTACGTCTACACTTAGAAGACTTGAATAAAAGAAACATGTCAGAGTGCTGAAAATCAGCGCTCAAACACCTAGAGAAACACTTAGCACATGTAGGAGCATTGAAAATCAATGCTCTTACATGAGTGAAAAAATTTCTAACTCCCAAAGAATGAGAATTAACAAAATATTTGTTTCAAATAATTTCAAAAGATGAACAAGGACAAATGCTCAAATGAACGATTTTAGGTTTAGAACTACGTGTCAAGGCCAATTAAAAATTGCCTCATTTTGTGTGCTTGAATTACACGAAACTACAAAATGGACAAGTTTCATAGGGGGTTATCCTGTGAATTGAGTGCAATTGGATTCGAGGATAATAGGGCCCAACTGAAATAATATCATTAATTATTTTAATTTGAAAAAGGGACATGAGAGATTATTTTAAAATACTTTAAATGGTTTTCATTGAGTCAGAAGGAGATTTTGATTAAATTGATCCCAAAAGTTGAACAATATAAAAAACAATAATCTTAAATGCCTCTAGAATAATTGTGTAGAGCTATATTCCTTTTGGAGCTCCACTTGAAGTGTTTAGATTTGAATATATTTGAATTATTTTCTTGATCCCCTAGATGGTTAGAATGAGTGCATTAAATGCCATTAATTATCAATACATAGTAAAATCTCATGAAAACTTGTGTTTCATTAGTCTTGTTGAAGAAGGGAAAAGGTGAGAAGTTGGTCATATTTTAATTTAAAATTCAAAATTGGGATGAATGATATTGTGACTACAAGATGACCTCATGATGAAAAACTATTCTTAGGATAGAAATGAGCTAGATCGCAATGGATAGCATGGGCATAAGAATGGGTGTGAGCATAGGAGTGATAACTAATTAAATATGAAAAACATATGAGTATGTGTGAACATATGAAATGAGATAAATTGTAGGTGTATAAGAGGATGTGTAGTGAGGTAGGTGGACAACATAAGAAAAAGGACCTAATATTCCACATAATTATGCCATCTGTGGATATGTTTATGTATCAAAGCACTTCCCTCCAAATGGGAACAACACTTAATAATAAATAGCGTAGGTATGCAAATTTCATCGTTACAATTTGTTCTTGCTTTGAGGTGCATGTGAATCTTCTATTGATCATGGATCTCAAAGTACATTGGACTCACAAATATGCATATAAATTAAGTATCTATACACTTAGAACATAATGCAATTGGGTCCATATAAAGTAATGAGCCTTTCAAAGATTTGAGCATGTGTATTTATCTTTTATGTATCTATCTCCACAAGATAAGTATTTATAAGATCCTATACTAATCACATATCTAATTATAGGAAAATTAGTGACATGATATGCCCCCTTTAGATCATGCTAATGATTGGTTATATCCATAGCATACATGAATCATCAAAAGAGGGGAAAATAAAAAATAAAAAATAAATGCAATTGAAGCATATAAGCATGTAATGAAATAAGTATATAAATTTATAATTATGTGCAATCATACAATCATATAATAATATGGTAACATAATGAATATAAATAATGCATTTTGTAAGAACATAGGTTGGAGATGGTGTAAAGGAATAATAATGTTTCCCCTATTATGGGAAATGAAATGGTGATACAACCCTCAATGGTAAAAACACCCATATGAGTATAAAAAACATTGAGATAGGCATATGACCCCAATGTGGCATCCAAGAGCACAAGCACACAAATATTTATATGAAAATAAGTCTCTATTATATGAAATTAAACTATGTGCAATGGTTAAAACCAACACATAGAGCCTCATGATAAGAACCAAGATACCACGAGAAGAAAGAGAATTTCTTAGCACAATAATTTTGAATGGAATTAAAATGCCTAAAGAGAGAAAAATAATTAAAGATATATTTGTCAAAGCTTGTATACAACAAGAGGTTCCATATGGGAAAGCTAATTAAACAAGGTGTAATGATGTGTAAAAATTTGGAAGGTCAATGTCCTCTTTGTTGAAGGATATGTCAATAATAGAACAAATACAAAGTGGGGATGCATGCAACCCCTGATGTGTAAATATATGGCAATGATAAGTCTAAATGCATATGTAAAGTAAGACAAACAAGTTCTAAATAGGATGACCAAAATGTAAGGACATGCAAGAAAATGGAAGAATAGGTGAAGAAAGATCACAAAATATGTGCAGTATGGAAAAAAAATCCAAATAGTGATGATAAAAGTGTAAGGAAGAAGTGACATGAAGAACACAACACATTTTCAAAGTAATTCATGTCAACATGCACATTAGAGGTGTCCTTGTGTCATCCATGTCCTAATTAAGAACATCGAAACATAAATTAAGGAAAAAGAAAGAAAAATCATAAGGATTTTAAAGTAATGGACTCATCTCTCATATCATATGGTTTCTCTTTTATGTATTTATAACCTCAATATAGGGTGTGTTATAGTGAACACAACTAACTTCTTGATAAACATGATTTTTTTCAATTTTTTCATCTTACCAAGTGAGGAAATTGTGTACTCATGAGTATGCTCAATACTTATCTTCCATTTGTCTATAAAGTCTTGAACTTTATGTTTCAATACATATTCTTAAAATATCCATGTGTATGATGAGAAGTAGATATAGTATGTGTATAAGCCAAATGTATAGTAGAAGAACAAGGATAAAAAAAAAATCATGAGAGAATATTCCAAAGTTCGTACTACCCTCATTTTAATGAAGTGTAGAGAAATATTTAATGAAAGTATGAGCCATATTCATGATGGAAGTGTGAAACAAGCATGGAAAAAAGATGCATCAAGCTATTTCAAATCTTTACCACTCAAACATAATCTAAGTTCACTAATAAGTAATATTGCATAATTTAAATGCTCATAATTAGTGAATAAAAATGATTTATAGGACTATCATAATCATCACCATAAACCCTTAGAAAGCCTCGTAATATCATCATATGATGTAAGAAAATTTAGTGAAGAATGAATAATGCCTACCAAGAGAGGCTAATGAAATATCATCAATTAGCATGCCATCATCATGGTGAGGATGTCTACATGAAAAATATCATTAATATTCATAAGACTCATATTAGGTGTTGAAAAATAATTATCATAAATGCACTATCATGCCTAAAATAAGGTAGGATAATATTAGAACATGGCTTTCTACAATCATCATAAGGAGCAACAATGCAATGTTTATGTAAATAAAGTGTAACTTCTTTATATGAAGTGTTATATAAAATAATGGAAAGCAAAATTATAAAATGCATATCCATCATAATAAATGTGTCATAAGATGGAGGATATGAAGGAAAGGTGGTCAAAGTTATAATACATCTAGAATCAATCACACTACTATAATTCTTTGAATAGAAGAAGTATGCAACATGTAATGATCAAGGATGAGTGAAGCATGATTATCCTCTTTGAGATGTGTATCATGTATATATGCATATCACTAGTGATAAGAGGAAGATAATCAATAGGTAAGGTTTATCACTAGAGTTGTCATAATAAATAAGTGGTCCCCAAACAATAAATATATCACATGAACAATCATCACTAGGTAAAAATTAATCTAAATAATTAAGTAGAAAAGGTTCCATAGATGTAAAAGAAAATCTATTGAATTCATATATGGATGAAAGATCTAAGTCACTATCACAAGTTAGAAAATATATATCATCATAGAGTATAGTGACATAGGGGTGACCTTAGTAAGAAAAGATGAAATAATATCCATGAAAAAATAATGTATGTAGGAAGGAAAAAATCTCATATAAAAAAGAGAAAATAAAATTTATATTTTAAATATAAAAATAATAACAAAAATTTAAACTTATAAATATCATATTTATAGTAGTATATAATACTTTAATATGTCATTGAAATTCTTATATAACAAAAAATATTAATTTTTTACATGAATTTAATGATAATCTAATAGTTATATTTAGTAAATATAAAAGTATAATATTTTTAATGTTGTTTTACAATAATATGACCTGTTTTAATATAGGGGCCTCTCCTTACTAAGATAAAGTGAATAATGTTACTAGCATGAGCTAACAATGCTAAATATAAATTGCTTATTTCTTGATGTGGAATATTAACGCCCTTTGATTGTGTTGCCTCTAAAAATTATAAGCCCATTTATCTAGAGAAAGAACTCACTATATACATGCACAA
Organism: Sequoia sempervirens; assembly: GCA_007258455.2. Classification (NCBI taxonomy): domain Eukaryota; kingdom Viridiplantae; phylum Streptophyta; class Pinopsida; order Cupressales; family Cupressaceae; genus Sequoia; species Sequoia sempervirens. The sequence continues at coordinate 135,022 of VDFB02331908.1, forward strand.
GAGGACAAGGCCATAAAAAATGTAGGAAAAACTCATCAACAAGAGATGGATAAATTTGGGCAAAGAATTAGGATTGGGAAAATTCTCTTCACTTTAGGCTTTGTAAAACCTAGGAGGGTGATTCTTTGAGGTATTATAAAGAGGACAATTAAAGATAAATAACAAATAAGACTTTGGCTTTGATTATCATGTCCTTATGCAATTGAAAATATAACAAAATTGAATTTATCAATAGGAATCCCCTTACGCTTTACATAGATATATGAACCTTATGACCACATCTTTAAATACAATTCTCTATATATTTCTCTTACTATACTTCTCAAATGACGTCTATTGCTAAAGAAACGTGTTTCAAGAATAAGTAGGACTAATATAAGTAACCCTTTAAGAATATGACTTAACTACAAGCTTCCTTGATGTTTGGAAATAGTTCTAACACTGGATTATGTTATCAAGAAAGATAGAAATAAACATTAAACTAGAAGATATTATGTATTTAATGAATGAGAAGATTGATTCATAGCCAACTAATTATTGCCTACTCCATTGGGTGAACAAGTATAACTAAACTTGATTTTATTTGCATGAATTATTTTGAGTTTTGAAATAACAAGAGGATGTGTGGTGAGGGTGGAGATGAGAGAGTAATAGAAAGACCCAAACATTGACAAAGAGTAGGGGCCTAGTGACTAAACATAGAGTGGTGGGTGAAATGGATAGAGGAGATAAGTGAATTGAATGCTAAGTGTTAGGTGATAAAAATGTGTATAGGAGAATAGGGACTTTGATGAGGGGGTTGGAAAATGTGACAGATGATTTGTGGGAATGCTTAAAATTATATCATGATCAAATAGTGATGGTCAACTTTATAATATAAAAATTGGTAACAATGTTGAGGGCAGGTAGTTTAGTGTGAATTTAATCACTAAATATATCCTAAATTTAAGCTTGGGTTAAGATTTAAAACAATAAGAATTGGTTTATGGTTTTGGTGATGATGAGAGATATATGAGCTAAGACTAGAGGAACTACCAAGAATAAAGGGGAATCCTAAGACATTGTTAGGAAATATTGCATTCAACCCACAATTTGAATCCATTTCCTACATAACCCATGAGAGATAAACATGCATAAAAGTAACCAAAATGCATAGATCAAATAGACAAGCCATAAGATAACACAAGATATACCCTGGGAAAACCCTCAAGAGAGAAAAACCCAACCTCTAAAAGCATTCATACTCCATCATATTATTCATCAATAAAACAATACAAGAGTTACAATAAATACCTCTGAAGCATCATGCCCTCCAATGCATTCTCATGTGTCCAAGCATGAATCCACACATCCCATGCCATGCTTCACAAATGCACTCCTCAGAAAGACTCAATAATGATGGCCAACCCACTCATCCAACCTAAGTCACTACACATGTGTTTGCTTTTATATACACAAGCTCACACAAAATACAACTAATGGTAAGGTAAAACCATGTACCACAAAACCATGCAAATACAAAAACACTAACCCCTTATTTAATATTGGGTACTAAGACTTCACTTTATTTAATATTTCCCAAATATTAAATTATTATCACATGTCTTCCACACATTAAATAATAATACAATGTTACAATACAACATCAAGTGGTCCCCAAATAATTACCTATTGTGATTAACTACACCACCAAGGTGCATCACAACTAAATAATTATTTAATTACAACATTATAATAAATCAATTTATGTAATGGTGTACAACACCATATCCCAACAAACATAAGAGCATAAGCATGAGCATGGATCCAATCACATGATTACCAAAACTAAAGGACATAAATCCAATAAGAAACCCAATGATATTATTGGTTGGCCATCATTGGGGAAACTTAAACAAGTACGCCTAAATGGGAATATAGACTACCTAGACATACAATTATTAAGACCACCATTAGTACCAACTACTCACATCCACACTTCATAAAGAAGAAATCATTATCAAACCTTTCAAATTGGTTATCACCATAGGGTAAATATATATGTATATGAGAAGATACAAATTCTCAAAAATTAGGGTAGGTGCCAACAAATTAAAATTAATAAATTTTGTAGATTTATTTTTTACTTTGGGCCTTGTTTTAAGAATCAACATCATATTCTTCTTCAAATTCCAAGGAAAAATACAAAGAAGAAATGAATTGATTGATATCATCTAATATAGATTTAGGGATATATTCCCCAAAATCTTATTCTTCCATTGATTTTAATATATCATTCCAAATAGAATTCAAAACTATATATGGGGTAGACATTTTTTCCTTATAACTTCTTTATAAAAGCTTTTGGCTCTTTTTATAACTCGTAAAAATATTTAATCTTATTTTGTCCTATTTTATCCCTGTTATAAAATGTAATTCATTTATTAGATTGTTATACATTATTAGCTACCCACTCCAAACCAAAATTATCTTTACCAATACCAATAATCCCCACTAAATCCAAGTTACCTTTGTAGGAGCCATCTATGTTAATTTTAAGGAAATCACAAGGAGGGGGAGAGCACTTAGTTGTACGGTTCACCTTTTTAGAATTTTGAACTCTATAACCAAAGAAAGATTATGAAGAAGAGTGAAAGGAGATCTCCAAAAGATTGACAAGGTGTTGATCTTAAAAAGTGAGAGGCCCCTCATCATAAAATCTAGCCTTGATGGTCTCCTTATGCATTCTCTTGATTTTATGCCAAACTACCCTAAAGATCCTAAAATATACAAAAAATTATCTCTAACCAAAATTTCCAAATAATGAAAGAGGGATCAAAGTCCCAAGAAGCCAAAAGGAAAGAAGTTGAAGCAAGGGGTTGTCCCAAACTATACTAGAACTCACCCAAAGAAGTATCATTGATAGTGAGATTATTCAAAGGTTCCACCAAAGCATCCATAATTCTTTAGAAAAGGGGCATTGGAAAATGAATGGTTTGTATCTTCTTCATCTAAGCCATAAAGAGAGCATATTGAAGGCCCATGAAAACCTCTTTTATGGATATTTTCCCAAGATAGGAATTTAGTTTGACTTAGCAGCCACATTAAGAAATTACATTTAGGTCATCCATACTTGTTCCAGATCCTTTTCCATTTAGGAAACTCCACAAAACCATTCTTTTATACATCTAAAGAAAAGTAACCAAGAGCAAATAAGTATTCACCTTTTGGATTATGACCCCAAGAAATCTAACATCAGAGTCATTCAAGAGGCTACAAGATCTATTAGCTAGAATTGAAGTTGGGGCATTCCTTTCCTCTAAAGTTCCTCCTCTAGGACAAATTTCAGGTTCCTTCTATCCCTAGAAAAAAGACTTCCTCAAGGGAGAATTGATCATAAAATCATTCACCTTGGACCAACCTACCTCTAGAAAGATGTCACACAATAGTCGTAGGTGAGGATAAGAGGAGAGAATGGGAGGATGATTATCCTAAGAATCATCCCAAAAAGAAATTATTTCCTTTATTAATAATCCAAAAAAAACCTTGCTTGATGATTGAAGATCCTCTCTTAATAGTGTTCCAAATCATAAAACATTTCCCACTCAATTCCATTCATGGAATATCTTCATTTTCCACCCCTCCCAAGTACTTGAAGTTAAAAATCTTGGCCTATGACTAAGTAGGATGCTTGCATGATCACCAATATAGTTTGGACACCAAATCCTAATAGTTAAGCTTAGAGTGATAGAGACAAATGCCCCCCACTCTCTTAGATCTACAAGCTTGGTCCCAATTCATAAGACTTCATTTTTGCAAGTCCATATTTCTTGCCAAAAGAAATTTCCTAGAAAGAGCATCAAACTCCTAAAGAAAATTTTTGGGGGCAGCTGGGTGATCCCACAATACTAGTTTACAATTTTTGGCCGAACTGGACACTAAACTAATTTTTTCTAACTAAATCTTCGCTTTCGGGCACCTATAGTGGCTAAATCGTTGGGAATTTCAAGATGATGCAAACTAGTTATTTGTGACATTAGTTCTGTAGAATCTAAATATATATTTTTTTCAAAATTTTTGGAATTTGATTGCACTTCTTTTTCCATCTCCTTCAAAAACTAGTTTTTATTAGTAAACACCATTTTTAAGGAGTGATGCTCATCATATACAACATAAATTTTTTTCTATGAAGGATAAAATTATAATTTTTTCGAATTTAGATTTGTAACTATGATATCTAACTAGTTCATTTGGTTTCATAGTGCTTTATTGACTATTTTTTCCTTAATCAAGTTTCAAAGTCAAACCAATTACAATTCAGATATAGGCAGATTGCATACAACATAATGTTTTTTGTATGTATCAAAATTCAATTTTTTTTTTACTGGATCAAGGACATCAATACCTAGCCTGAACATATCTTTTAGAATTTTATTTTGATAATCTACTATTTTTCCACATGTACAGAATAGAGAGCTTGATTTTTGGTGAAAAACCTATGTTTAATTAAACTGAAAAACAAATACATAATAAAACCAAAACATATTAAAATTATATTTGATGGATAGCTCATTCTGAGGACTACCATCATCCAGTTGGGTCTATGAAGTCTCTCCATTTTCATCCTCAACATGAGCTTCGAAGGGAAAAATTCTTTAGAAATTTGGTGCCAAAGGGGGAAAAGGGGGGAAAAGGGGGTTCAAATGAACCCAGGTTCACGTGAATCCCCCTTGGAGGTTTGCTCGAACTTGGGTTCATTCGAACCCAGGTTTGAGTGAACCCCCTCTTGTAGTCAAATTTCCATTGTCTTCGTCATTAAAAAATGCAAAAAAGTGAGTCCCATCATTTAATATGGTTCGCTCGAACTAGGGTCCATTCAAACCCCTTTTGGGTCCATTCGAACACCCCAGTTCATGCGAACCTCTAAAAAGAAAAAAAGAATTTCATAAGAGCGTTTTTGTAATTTTCCTTCCTCACTGGAATTGTAAACCAGTTTTATGGGCTTACCCAGCTAAAACCAAAAATCTATATATAGGCAAAGCTTGTAAAGCGATTTTAGAAGAATACTCTACCAATCAATGATATCCACTTGAAGGTCTAGTCATTAATTTTCATATGAAATTTATCAAGAATATTCTTCCAATGCTCTCTTCCAAGATTAGTAGCCAATCAGTAAATTCCTAGGTAATCAATGAGTAGGATCCCAATTTGGAAATGAAGAACATCCATAATTCTACATTGAATAGCCATTGGAGTGTTGAAGAAGAAGATACTTGATTTGTATTCATTAATCTGTTGACTTGAAGTAGCCAAGTATATATCCAAGAATCTCCTAAAGTTAACTACTTCATCAATTTTAGCCACCCCTAACAAGGTAGTGTCATCAAAAAAATTCAAATTAGTATAAAATTCAATATTTTTATCCCAAGGCCAACCTTGGATAGGTCCTCTTCTATTATGATGCCCCAACTATTTGTCTAATCCTTCTTCCATTAAGATGAATAGATAAGGAGATAAGGGATCTCATTTCCTTAAACCTTTGGAGGTAGAAAAAGGAAAAGGTATGCCATTGATGAGGATAGAGAAGGAAGTCGAAGTCACACAACTCATAACCCATTCTATCTAACTTGAACAAAACCCAAAAGAAGAAATAATTTTGTGCAAGAAAGATGAGCTACCCTATCACAAGCCTTGGACATGTCAAGCTTAATGAACATAGCCTTCTCCTTGGAAGAGGACATAAAGTGAATAAATTCAAAAAACACTACTATACCATATAAATTCTTTTGACCTTTCACAAATCCCCCTTGCTCTAGAGAAATGAGGGATTACAAACATTTATTTTACCTTTTTCCAATGATCTTAGTGGTTATCTTGAAAGTAACATTGTATTGAGAAATGAGATGGGAGAAATCCAAAGAAGAGGCTCCCTCTTTCTTGGGTATTAGATCTATAAAGGTAGAGTTAATGGATTTTAACATTTTCTTGTTTTCATGTGATTTTCTGACCACATCTAGCAAGTCAACCTTCATAATCTCCCAAAAGACTTGAAACAAATCTATAGGGAACCCATAAGGTCCAAGAGCCTTACCTTTCTTCATTTGAAAAAAAAATTCTTCTAGATCATCCATAGATATAGTACCCAAAAGAAATTTGTTCATGCCTCCAATCACTAAAGAGGGCATGCAGTCAAGGATGAGTCTTTCAACTTCTGTATCTTGGGGATTTTTCTTAGCAAATAAAGAAGAAAATTTCCAAACAACTTCCTTAGAAATAGCTTAAAAATAGGTAATTTTTTCACCTTTTTTTGAAATAAGAAATGTAAGAACATTACCAATTCTCCTTTCTTTCACAAAGTTATGAAAAAAGGAGGTATTTTGTCAGTTTCCTAGAGCCAAGTTCAATCTTGTATTGTTTTTTCCAAAACAATTCTTCATGGAGTTCTCATTCAACAAGTTTCTTAGAGCATACTAATTTGTCTTGTAATAGTTCCTTAGTCAAGCCATCTTCCTCGATTTAGAAATTGATATCCTCCAATTGCTTTTGAAGAAAGGATTTAGCATGAAAGATGTTTTCAAACAAAGATTTATTCTAGTTCTTGAGTTTATATTGAATAAATTTAAGCCTCTTGAAAAAAGAATACATAGTTGTTCCCAATGTTGGCTTCCCTTCATCCCACCAACACTCAATGAGCTTAAAAAAGTAGTGTCTTGAAGCCATGAGTTGGAACTTGAAGGGAGGGTGCTTTGGTAGAGAAAAAATTGAGGAATAGAATTTGATGGTTTAGTGATTTGACCCCTTCCAACTCAAAATATTTGAGAATGAAACACAACTATTGCCAATCCAATGATCAGAGACCATAAATCTATCAAGCCTTTCTAAAATTAAATCATCCCCATTTATTTTGTTAACCCAAGTGAAAGTTAGATTTCTTGACACTACATCCACTATTAAGAAGATTTTTTTCCCTCAATAAATTAGTAGATGGTCCAAGATGATCACTACATCCTTTTTTCTCATTTAGATTGGTTATTACATTAAAATATCTTGCTAAAATTCAAAGGAGAGAAGAAGTTGAAACCCAAATATATTTGATATGAGCCCAAAGAAAAACTTTTCCTAGCAAGTCCAAGGGAGCATACATATTTGGGAATAAGATAGTTTCTCTAGTGTCAAAACAAGATGCCACCAAAGAAATTGAGTTTTTGCATCTCATGCTCCAAGAATGTGTAATGTTACGAGGGTTTCATAAACATGCCACATCTCTAACATTATTCGTAGCTCCAATACATAAAATATGGTTTCCTTTCCAAATTCTAGAAGAGATCTATGTCATATTATCAATAGATAACTTTGTTTAGTAAATAAAAATAATATTCAACCCATGTTCACATATAAGGCCATGAACAACCTTTTGTTGAGGGATGCTACTTAGACCCCTAGCATTCCAAGAATGCATAATAATTTTAGGGGATTAAAAAAATGAGTATTAATTGTCTTAATGACAATTGATTCTATAGGTGACTCTCCTATCAACTTAACCTTTTCATGGTCCTTTTTTGTTCCTAGTTTTGAATTCTTCTGAAAACTCCATTTCTTAATGTTTTTTGTTGAAGGCCTAACAAGAGGGAAGCTTTTCCCCTCCCATCATCCTTAGCCCCTAAATCTTGGACATTTAACTATTGTATCGATGACACTAAATGCCTCTACTTGAACTAAATTTAATGGGATGGGATCCACCTCAATTGCTTGTGGTTCCAATACTTCTTCATTTCCATCCTCATTGCCAACTTTTCTAGAGAAAGGAATTGAATATTCTAAAATTGGTATTTGCATTTCTAAAGAAGGAAATGAAAGATAGGGAATTCAAATATTACTTGGACTAGATTCTAGAGGATGTAAATCCTAGTTGGCTAAGACATTCTCACCAAAGTCTCCTTCCTCAAAGCTTTCAAGAACATCAAATCTATTGCTAGAAGAACCCTTCTTATAAAAACTATTTTGGTGATTGGAATATTTTGATTTTGACTAAGATTTTACAAGAATAAACCCCTTATAATTTGGTATATCTAATTGAATCAAGGCCTTACCTTTAGCCTTAATATTAATTGCATGCACCTCCAAACTAGGGTTTAGGGCCCATTTTTATACAATTCTTTGTAGATGCCCATATTTATGGTATACATGGCATTAGAAAGGAAGTGCTTTATAGTTAATATGCTAGATCCAATTCATGCCACCCAACTTGATCTCCAAGGATTAAGGGAGGGGATTGTTCAAATTAATTTTCACACAAAGATGGGAAAATGTGACAATCTTCTTGTCAAGGGTTTGACAAGAGGGACCTAGAGGATTCCATATAATCACCACAATACATTGCAAAATATCAGAGTGCCAAAACTCTATTGACAACTTTTGGAGCCTAATCCAAACAAGGACTTTAGAAGGTAGTTCCTCCACTGGATCAAATTCCACATGTTAGGGTTTGATGAAAAGAATTGCTTAGTTGTGGAAATAAGGGCCTCCCTCAAAAATCATGTTTTGATCTACCAACCAAGAAAAAATAGCAAAACATAACCATTTGTAGCCAAGATGATTTCCATGTTTCCTTCAAGATTCCAATTCTTCTTAATCCAGGTCTCTAAAAAGGACATAGAAACCCTGAGGCCAATACATTTACATTTATTGACATGCTTCGATAGATAGTAGACATCATCATCAATGGTTTCTAGATTGATAACTAGTACCAACGTGTCTACACTTTTCTCCAAACAACCATTAGGTTTTGGATGAAGCCCTGGAGATTGAAAATATCTTGATTCTTGAATTGCATGCATTAAAAAATCACAAAATTTGCATGATCAATAGCATAATAATCTATTCATTTAAACACCTCTTTAAAGGATGGGTTTGGGGGTCCCCTAGGACCCCAATAGATGCCATATTGGAAGCCACCACAATGACACAAATAATAAAGAAATAAAAAGATCAAATAGAGAAGCTTGTGAGCTAGGGAACACATAACCACACCCCAAAAAATTGAACCAACACCAAATCCAAATGTCTAAGACTGATTCACGTCAAAAAAACCATAGAAATGAAGAGGAAACATATAAAAAACCCCCATAGTAGAGAAACTAACCATCCCAAACCACAAGGGCCTTGAGGAGTAGTGAAGCCCTCATAGGTGTGCCATGTAGCATGACTAACCTTCTCACACATTCCCTACAAGCACCATTGCTACTCTTTAGTCAATATCTTACCCCTCAGATTTCTTTTGTAATTTATATATAAAAATAAATTATTATTATTTTTTAACAAAAATAAATTTCTATATTAAATGTATTTTAGATTATTAATATTCCAAATATGATATTTAATATTCAAATATATAAACTAATTAAATTTTTGGTGTGAAGTTCTTTGATCATAGACTTGTCTATGATAAAACTATTCTCATTGCATCTTTGAAGATAATCATTGACAACATCGGAAGATAAATGCGAGTGAAGCTCACAACAAATAAACTCATTCACAACTCATGGAATGATGGTGTCTTTATAGCAATTTCAAAATATTACCAAAAGTAGGCCAAAGGAGATGTGGAAGGTTTTTAATATACATTCTTTAAAAGTGAATTCTAGGGGAGAAGGGCCTATAGTGGAACACCCTAACTTCGCATTTCTCAAAATCCTATGTGGAAATTTCAAATCACTTCCAATTTTGTACAATAGTTTATTTGGCAACTCACATGCTTCTATATTTCGTTTTAGGGCCACATCATCAAATATGATGCCACATCAGTATGCTTTTTGTTGAGGTATCCAAAAATGCCCAAAAAAAAAGTGAGACCCATAGTGGTGCACTAAGTCATGTTTTATTGGTGCACTGATGTGGCATCACGTGATTTGTTAGTTTGTGTACTTTAAGGATAAAAAGTGTTTTGTAATTGGATATTAAGGTGCTCCACTATGGGGCCCACTACAGACTACTTCTATCCCCACTATTAGACCCCGCTCCACTATAGGCCCCTCTCCCCTATGTAGCAAGAGAGTTTTCAACTTTTAAAAACAAACTTAAAGAAGTGCAATCTTACTTGAAGGTTTTTTAAACTTGACATCGTAGAGTGCTCCCCTGAAGACAAATGAAGAAAATCTATAAATTATATAAAGGACTCCTTTTCATTTTACATAATAATTAATAAGATTTATCTAAAATATAATAGATAACAACTTGTGTATTAAAAATAATTTAACCAAATTATTAACACACATAATTTCATCAAATAAAATAATATTTAAATATATAAACCTAAATTAACGCTAAAGAAATATTCTTTTCCTTTCCTCAAGTTAAATAGATAGGACAACAATTTTATCAAGTATATACGGGGGACAATCAAACATTAGAGTTTTATCTTTTGCACAGAGAAATACTTTTTTATTTAAAAAGTGTGCCCCTCGTATGTAATTGGAGAATTCCTAAAAGTATACATAACACATGTACTAAAAGTGGCAATTTAATTATTTCATTTCGAAGTTACGAAACGAAAGTATCACCAACCATAGGATGACGTGACAAGTCTCTCAAGCTGACGTGGCATCACACAATACTTCTTGATGGGACGTATCACTCAACTACATAAATAAGACAAGAAGAGGGCGAGGTAGAGTCTCCATCAATCAACCTCAAGCTGACGTGGAAAAGAACAAACTTTGAGGATGCCACGTGTCGTTCTGCTCAAACTTCGAACACACGAAACAAATTACAATGGAGGAATAAAAGCACCTTAGAACGAATATAATCGTGTGAAACGGTATTTGAAATACCAAGCGGTTTTATTTCTTCGGTAAAAAGGCAGTTTTAATTCTCGAGGCTGGTATACCGGTAGCTGAAGCGGCGGTAAATAATTAATAAGTTCCGAGAAGGCCGATCCAGTGATGCTTCCGCCGGGGAAGTTTTCTTCTTCTGCGAAGCCTTTTATAAGGCGAAACATACTGATACATATCAGCTAGGGTTTCATGATGCGATGTGATTTTTAAATGCTATAGAAATTCCAGAAGTTTCGAGAGGCTTCTAGATTATTTTGTGGCAATGGCTCTAAAGATCGTAGAAAAGTTTTGTAGATGTGTCAAAGCGGAGCTATACTAATGGTTTGTAGAGAGGAGATCTTAGAATGTTACAGGTAGGTTACTGTTTTCAATTGTGAATTGTTTATGCTACATTTTTAATTTTTCGGTAATTTGGCTGCATTTTTTTGTTTTTTAAGGATGTGTGCGTAGATTTTAAATTCAATTGGTTGAATTCTTGATTTCGTGTTTTTTTTGAATTTCGAAAATTACCGCTATTTTGTATTTCTGTTTTCTTTCGATGGCTTCGTGTTTAATATTTAAATAGAATTGCTACAGATCTTTATTTATTTATTTTTTGGTGTTTTTGTATAGTGCGCGGAAGGATTTAGGAATCTTCGGCGATATGCTTTTATATCTTTTCTGCAATTGTGTCAGTTTATAATCTTAAAATTGAGCCAGCTGAGATCTGGAGTCAATTTAAAAGTACTAAAATTTTCATTTTCCGTTAACTGTCCGTAGTTTGTGTAACCAGTGCAAATTTGTAAAGCACTTTAATTACAATTTTAACAGTGTGTAAGTTGTGTTCTCACTCCCTAAATTCGTAAGATAAGCTTCCGGACTCAACTCTGTAGAATTATTCTTGCCATTGTGCCTAAGTGTTGTTTTGCCAATTTTCTTTATCTTATAGTGAACCGGAAAAAGTCCCAAGGGATTGCGTTGTAATGGTAAATTAGAACATCCATGGTACAGTGTAAGTCTTCACGACGCAAAATTGAGGAGAAGCGACTCACAACAGGTGGTTGCCGCAACAAGGCTACTTGCAACGAGGTGGGCATGCCACAACAATGCAGGCGTGCAATGAAGAGGCGTGTCCCAACAACGCAGCAATAAGGCAACTTACAGCAAAAACGTGACCTTCAATAAGGCAATCACTATATCAAGGCCACTCAAAACAAGGCAACTGTAATAATCTACCCCCAATTTTTTTTTGAAATTGCTCCACTGCTGTTATAGTGTTTTCTGAGTTTGTTTGAGGTATGTATGATGTGTTTTTTCACATGTCATTCATTGTGCATTGATACCACATGATACATATGACATAGCAAATTAAGAACTACATAGACTTGCTAGAATTATGCCTTAAATTCATTACAAAATCAGATTGTTTACCAATAACTGTGAGTGCAGATTACAACTGATATATCAGAATTATTGAAAGATCTCAAACCTGGAATTTAGAACCTAACAGCAGCAAGAAACCCATCACCAATGACAACGACCAGCACCCAAGGGAGGCCCTTCTTTCTCCAAGATTCAAGAATCCAGAATGCAGCAAGAGGGAACTCTGTTTCCAGCCTCCAACGCCCAAAGGAAATCTGTTTTCAAACTGTAAACCCTATCTCCATTGGGCTGTACCAGCAAGAGGGGCAATTCTCCTCAATAAATTCAAATCAGCACTAAAAAATTCGAACCAGTACTTGATGGAAGTGCCTTTGCAAGGGTCATCCAGGGATTAAATACCCATTTCAAAATCTGCCTTACTTTTTGGCTTATGAGCAAAATATGAATTCCTAGGTATAAACTGAAAGCTCCTGAAATGCTTGAAATCACCACCAAACTGCAAGAGAAATCACTTCACGCCAAAACCAGCAATCACACACTCCAAAACAACTGCAATCAAATCAGAAATATTGATAAATCTTCCTCATTTAAACCCAGCTGTGATCTCTGTATGAAATCACTCAGCAGTCAGCACAAGTTTGAGTAGGTCTCTCACTGTTGAGACAAGTCTTAGAATCTGAGGGATTATGTCCTCAATTCTGTGCTTCAATACCTTGGCAACACACCAGTAGCATATCCCTATAAATTTCAAACTCCAACTTGAAGAAATGAGCCCCAAAAAGTCTTTTTATTTCAAACTTGAGTTGGGCGCCCAAAAGCCCTAAAACCCACGCCATGCTTAAGTGACTTTTGATTTAAATTTACTTTTAATACTTTTTTCTTCAAAGTTTGGACGCCCAAGGTGAGGGTGTTATATTTTAACTTTTAAAAACAACTTCAAGTGATGAGACTAGGTGCCTTGGTCACTTTTTATAAAGTCCTCTTATGACCCCCTTTTAACTTTAAAATATAAAGTCACTTTATTTACACGTTTCAAGGCATTAATCAAATATTAAAATAATTTCTCCAAAGTGACCTTATCAACTGAATATGCTGCATAGACCAGTCTGATCAAGTCCAATATTCCAAAAATTGACTTACTATTTTTAGTAAGTACTAAAAATAGTAAGTTACCGTCCCAAGCTCAACTTGAGAGAAACTGACGTCACATCGCGGCTCACAGTAGACAGTGAGCATCCAACTGCCCTTCCTAAGAATAGAAAGTCCCGGTTAACCCTAACTAACTTACTATTTTTAGAAAGTCCTAAAAATAGTAAAATGCTCCCTAAAACTTGAGCCAGAGAGAGACCAAAAGGCTAGAGAAGGCTCACCAAAGACTGAAGTGTTGAACCAGACCCCCTACTAAAAATAGCACTTACTAAAAATAGTAAGTGTTATCAGATCAACCCTAACTGAAAGAGGGTGTCGTAAAAAAGGGACATTACAGCAACTGCCGCACAAGGCACATAACGACAAGGTGGGTGTTGCAACAAGGTGTGTCAACAATGTGGGTGTCACAACAAGGTGATTCACAACAACGCAAAGGATGTCACAACTCACAATAATTTGGGTATCACCACAAGGTGATTCACAACAATGCACAGGATGTCAAAACAATGTGGGTGTTATAACAATGCGGTTGATGTTGCAACAAGTGACTTGCATCAATGTGGAGGACATTGCACAATGTGAATGTCATAACAAGCTGATTCACAACAATGTGGATGTAGAAATAATGCATGCATGCATGTATGGTAACACATCCAGAAGTGGTGTGTGTTCATTTGATTTGGGGCCTAGGAGAAGACCTGGTGGACAATCCAATTAAATGGATTTAACAAAGCTATTGTAGAAACAATTCATAGATGATGGAGGTCAAAGATATGCAAAATGCAATTGAACAAGGAAAGCAAAGAAGACAATTGACAATATGTGTAGAACTATAAAAGCAGTCATATTATTCTAGTTCTATACAATATATGTGAGAACAAATTTTCGTTGTCTATGTGTTGTCTATGTCTTGCTTGTTTGGTTTATTTTGTCTAATTAGAAAGAATGACTATGTACATTAATATACAAAGAAGGGAGGTTAAGCAATGAACTATTTCATATTTGCTTGACAATGGTTCTCTATGGCTAGACAACTGTTGAAGTTGAGTTAGGACTTATAATTTGACTTTGGGTGTTGCATAGGATGAAGAGCTTGTTGATAAATTAAAAGGGTTGTTGAGCAACACTTGAGATTTGCAGCATGATTTAGTGACCTTGATCCTCCTAGATTAGTCACCCCTCCTTGAAGATTAATGGTCCCTAGTGCATGTAGTTGTGGTACAAATTGGCAGCTTGCAACCTACACTTTTGTTAACCATCTTCCTTGGGAAGGTACTTGACCTGCTTAGATGATTTGGAAGAGAAGAATCTCTTGTGACATACTCATTTGGCCTTGGTATCAATGACTTGGTCCAATTCTATGGGAATCATGCAATCTAGACTGATCTTCATTTCTTGAAGAGTCTTCACAATATCTAAGATTCTAATGTATCCAATAGAGGTGGAGAGTAATGGTTCAAAAGATCTATGTTGAAGACTGGATGCAACAAAATGTAAGAAGGCAATTTGAGTTGGAAAGCATTAACTTTTATTTTCTTGGTGATGGCGTAGTGTTGCATCAAGGAGGATGAAACTTGCGGTGAGGTCTTGTTAGTCATTCCTTTTGTAGGTGGAGCAAAACTCAATCACTAGTTTGAAAGGTGTGCTGTGCCCGATACTTATCATGTGTTGCTTGTATTTGGCATTAGTTTGATACAAAATGGTTTAGAATTGCTAATAAATGTGCTTAATGAATTGAATAGCTTTGTTGAATTCCTTTTGAGTTGAATGAGTTGTTGTTGATGGTAGAATGAGCTATGATAGTGGGTGATAGAGGTTGAAAACCCAAACACACCTCAAAAGAATTGTGTGCAGTGAAGCAAGGTAGAACTCTATTGTAGCCATGTTGAATGAAAGGAAAACTTTGATCCCAAATGCGTTGCTTCTTTGAATTGTACATGTCGAGAAGATGCACTATCATTCTATCTACCACTTTCGTGTGTCCATTAGTCTATGGATGGAATGCAATAGACTTGTTCAACTTTGTGTCTAGCATAGATGAAATTGCTCTCCAAGTTTTGTTCAAAAACATTGTGTCTCTATCACATATGATAGTTTGTGGGATTCCAAAGTGGATCCAAACATGTGAAAAGTACAACCGAGCTATTTCTAGAAATGAGATTGCTTTTTGGAAAGGTAATAGAATTGACTTCTTTCATAATCTATCAGCTACTATAGAAACACAATCATTACCATGCTTGATAGTAGGGTAGCTTGAGAGGGAGTCTATGGAAATAAATTCACACGGTCTTGTTGGAATTGACAATTGTGTGTACAAATCTTGCTTCTTCTTGACTAGTTTGGCAATGGTGCATGCAGTTTTCAAGACTTAATTTATTTGGCAACGTCTAACCAAAGGTGTGGCCAAAAGTACTTTTGCAACATTGCAAGAGCCTTTTCAACTCCAAAGAATCCCACAACCTTGCTAAAATGAGCCCCTCGTATTAGTTTTTGTCTCTTTGTCTCATGTGGAACACATTAGTGCCCATAGTCGTGTAGGAGTCCATCCTACAAGTAGAAATCTAGGATTGAATTACTACAAAGTGAAGTTTGATAGATATTTGTAGAATCGATGTCAAATGGATACAATTCTAACCATGCATTAATTTCATGTCCACATGCATCAAGAATAGTAAAGAACTCTTGAATCGGTAGACAACTCAAAATCTACAATTGGATTGAGACTTCCTTTCCAATTCTCAATGTTTAGATGGAATTGCTGAAGATAAGAAAACAATTTTTGATGGTGCTCTTGTTACAACTTGTTTTGAGTCTTCAATAACTGAAGCAACTTGTGATTTGTGTGGATTACAGTCTCCTTTCTCTAGATATAAAGCTTCCAACGCTTACATGCATTGAACAAGCATAAACCTCTCGATCATATGTTTGGTAGTTCCTTATTGGCCTAGTTCCATGGAGTTTCTTGATAGGGGGGCAAGGGGATGGGTTTTAGGGATGGTGGGACCAAGGGCTTAAGTTTGGGGACAATGGGGGGATGGTGGTGCGGGGGTGGAGTAAATAGCTATAGTACTTGAAAATTAGTTATAAGAATTACAAACAAAACTTTGGCATACCAAGTAAATTTTAAACTACTAAATTTTAAAATATGGCAATGATTGCATTGAACATTAACAATGGTTGGTGGAGGTTTGGGGGTGAATCCCTAGTAGGGATCTAATGGTAGTGCCCCTCAATGGGGTTTGGGGCTAGAGCCCCTAGTGGGGTCCGAGGTCTATGCCCTTGGCACGTTCCCTATCGCGATAAAGGGTGGGGTCTAGGGGCGGATCCCTGCCACCAATTACAAATTGAGGCCTTCAAAACCACACAAACCTTCATGGAGAATGTCATTTTCACAATTTTATAACTTAGGAGTGATTTGAAATGAGGCATAGAAGTTAGATGCCTATTTATAAGTTTTTTGTGAGTGCTTAGGGTTTGGGTGGACCCCATAGACCATTAGGGTTAGAGTTTGTGGCACGCTAATATAAAACACTTTTTGATTTTTAAAAAATATTGACTTTTTTATTTTCTTGCCATGGGGGATGCTTGGAAGTCCCTAGGACAGTTGGGAGACTCCTCAGAGTCCCTTGGATGTTTTGAGGATGTCTTGGAGTCCCCAAAAATGTCCCTAAAATAGGGGGCATCTTGGAAATCTTCCCAAGTCTTGAGTGGCGGTGGTGGGATGGTGGGGGGACATCCCCTCCAAGTCCTTGCATCCCATGGATGTCCTTATCTTCAAAACGTGGGGATTTTGGGGGGTGGGATGTGTCTCTGTGGAACATTGCTTATTGGTGTAGTGAATGTTTCATTGTGGTAAGCAACTGGGTAACTATGTTGAGTGAGGATTGCCCCAAGTCTATATTTAGATGCATCATCTCAATCTCAAATGGATGTTGGAGATCTAGTAACACAAGTAATAGTGCAAAACGTAGTTTGCATTTCAATTCTTTGAATGATTTTTTTGTGTGGCTGACTAGATGAACTTTGCTTAAGCACCAACTTTGGTAACTTGGTTTAGAGGCCAAGTCACTAAAAAACCCAAGTACAAAAATCTCGTGTGGAAATTTGCTAATTCCAATAAGCTCAATGAGATTCTTTGGTTGTGGCCATTCTTGGATGACTTGAATCTTGGTTGGGTCCACATGCACTCCTTGTGCATCTAATTTATATCCCAAGTCTTGTATCTCCCACTTTGCAAATGATAATTTTCCATTCTATGCATACTTATGCTTCTGCAAATTATCAAGCACTTGCTCTTTATGGGACAAATGTTCATCCCATGTTTTGCTAAAGATTAGGATGTTGTGAAGGTAGACTACAATAAATGAATTGGTAAATGGATTGAGAATGTCATGCATCATCCGCATGAATGTAGTAGGTGCATTCATTAAGACAAAAGGAATGACTATCCATTCAAACAAACCTTCTTTTACCTTGAAGGCTATCCTCTAGATATCTGTAGGTTTAGGAAGAATTTGATGATATCGGAACTTAAAGTGAATTTTGGTGAAGAACTTTCCATTGTGGTGTTGGTCTAGCAAGTCTTCAATCCTTGGAAGAGCAATGGTTCTTCATTGTGATCTTGTTTAGAGCTTTGTAATTGATGCATAACTTCCATATGCCATCCTTCTATGCAAGCACAATTGGGCTGTTGCAAGGTGATAGGCTGGGATTGATGTGTCCTTTATCCACAAGTTTGTGGATTTGCCTCTTGATTTCTTCATTCTTTAGAAATGATCTGCACTATAAAGAGGCACTAATTATAGGTAGTCTAGGAATCAAACAAATAGTACACCTTGTTGCACAATGTGTAGGCACCTTATTTGGTGATTGAAAGATCTTGGTATTCTTCCAACTTGTGGTTCAACTTTGAGATCTTCGCTGTTGCTATAAGAGGAATTGTAGTATGAATTGGTGTTGCATGGAATCGAGATGTTCTTAAGTTTAGATTTCAACATCTAAAGAAAAACTTCTTACCATAATTCTAGCTTCTTACACTTTTTGGTGCTAATGAGTGATAGCTTAGGAACTACATTTGGTATGTGGTATGTCTTATCACCAACATCTATGACAACATTTCTAGGTTTGCTTCATAGACTACATATTGATGATAAAGATATGGTTGTCCAAGTAAAATATCACATATGTTTGCTGGAGTGATATCACAAAGGATTGTATCTTGGAAAGGCTTGATTTTGTATTGTAGGTGACATTGATGAGTGACACGTTTCTCATATCCTGCATTGAACTATGCAAAGGAGTATGGTTGTGGGTGAGGTGTGAGTGGCATGTTCAATCTTTGAATTGCTTCATGAGACATCATTTTCTTCCGACTTTCATTGTCAATGATGAATCGTATTGGTTGATCATTGATCCTCATTGGAGAATGCATTCTTTGTGTCTACAAGGGAAGTAGAGATGTTTACGTTATCAACCATAATAGCAGGTTCAGATTCCATAATCTACTTACCATTGTTTAGTGCCATAGTGCTTGTACCTACTACTTTACACTGTGCAATTCTTTAATGGAATGACTAGTAGAGTTATGAACTAAACAACACTTGCTAGTCTTGGATTGGTTGTTTTGGTGATTGTTGTTGCTTCTTTTGTGGATGGTGTTGAGAGCTGTTCCTTGGTTTGGAATTTTGCTTGGAAGGCTTAGATTGTGGTTTGGTTTAAGATTCAAATTCTTCAATCTTAGTCTTGACTTTGGCCTTTGCTTCAAATTTGCAAGCAACATTGTGTGCTTCTTTAGTTGACGAGATCTGCAAGAAATCCATATTTGATTGGATATGCGGTTTCAAGCTTGACCTATACTTCAAAACAAGGTTTTGCTTTGAATCTTGAACACCTAGTTCAGACATTGACGTATAAATATATCTATATATTTGTTCACAAACTCTTGCTGGCCTTGGTGTGATTGAGAGAACTTGATTTATGGGTCATAATAATTTCAAATAGGATTATAAGTTTCTTTGAGTGCTGCTATGAAACCACTCCATGTGCCTACAGGTGTGTTTAAGTCATCCTCATGTGTCAAGTAGTAATTATTCTACCATTTCCTTAAGGATAAAGAAACTTTTAGAAGAGGGAATGTAATCTTTTCTTGGCCAAAGAAATGAATAACTGCATATTATAAACACATTAGGTTAAGCTAGTTATTTAGGACATATTTTTGTTTCAAACATAGGGATGTTTATTGTGAATTGGAAGGAGTATGAACTTGCTTGAAGAGTAGCAAAAATTGCTTGGGAATACTGCTTATTCATGTGCATGGTGTTCTTCCTATCCTTTGCATTGCCTTTGCACTGCATCCTCTATCAATTTTTGAACATTTCTAAATTTGGTGTCACAAAAGACAATTTGTCTCCCATTAGAGGATGTGTAGGAAGGTATGATGAAGGTCATGTATCTCCAGCTTGAATATCCTATAATCAAACTTTGTGTGAGTGGGGCATACAAACAAATATGAAGTTTAGATGCACCATGATACCACTTAGAAGATATGAAGTGTGTATGCTATGATACCATTGATCTAGGGCCTAGGTGAAGACACAATGTTGATCGTCATTAAATGGATTTGATAAGGTTATGTGCAAAATTTTTTTATGGATGATAGAGTTCAAAGATATTCAAAATGTAATTGAACAAGGAAAGTAGAGAAGACAGTTGACAATACGTGTAAAAACTATCAAAGCAAAGTTCTATTATGCTATTTCTATACAATATTTGTGAGAATAGATGTGTGATATCTATGTCTTTCTTGTCTAGCTTATCTCTATCTAACTATAAAGAATGATTATATACATTAATATATAGAGAAGGTAGATGGAGTGTTGGTTTAATTGTGCCATTTCATATCCACTTCACAACGGTTCACAATTGCAGGACAACCATTGAAGTTGAGTTAGTACTTGTGGTTTGACACATGGGTGTTGAATAGGATGAAGAACCTGTTGATGAAATTGCAAGGGTTGTCGAGCAACACCCAAGATTTGCAGTGTGATCCGATGACCTGGATACTCATGGACTACCATCCTTAGAAACTAGTTTTGCTTTGGTGAAGCTTCCACTTATTTTGAACAAAAATGGTGACTTAGGGAAAACCTAGGGTCCATGACACACATTGAAGGTTTTTGATGCAGCAAAGATTATATACAAAATCAGGCCATTGTGCATAAAAGTTTAATGAAACTGTGTCGTTTTTGTGGTTAGTGAAATTCTGGAGTCAATTTTAAAGCATTGTAATCTGTCATTTAGTTGTTTTGAAACATCTCAGCATTGCGCTTGGATCTTTTTTTCTATTTCATTTCTTTTTTGTTTCAATTGAGGAGGTAAAATTGTTAAGCTGATTCTAAAGCTTTTAATATCCGTGTTCATTGCAAAGTTTTGTGATGTATAAAAACATATTGGAAAATCCATGAATTTCAAGAAACATTGCATCGAGAAAGTTATAGTGCACCTTTCTTTTTTCTCTCTTTTATTGCTTGTGATTTCAAGAAGATAGGGAATAAACACAGTAATGCCATTTTCTTGTTCTTAGGTCTTGAATTCATTATTTTTAATAAATGAAAACTCCAAATGCACTGCATTTTTATATTCAATTTTATTCCTTTAATATCATTTATGAACTTTTGGTTGCTTTTGTAGTTATGATTCTGATGAATGAATTTTCCCCTTTTATCTTTGGTAGTCTGGATTCCAACAAAGTCCATAAAATGCATGAATATCATCCCTTAAGCTGGGAAGACTCTCCTTACAAGGAAGGGAGAGTGGTGATGCAGTGGACCAGAGGGCCTTGTGTCACTTGGCTGATATGTTGAGGATGTCCATTAGGTTCTTGTCCTAAGCATATAGCTTGCTGAAATTATTGTTGTTAATGGTTGTAACATTTATGCACTGTGATCTATACACATTCTGTTTTTTAACAGTATTTATAACTGTTTGTATGATCTTGCAGCCAGGGCATGTGATAGCTGGTAGAGAAGATATGAAGCAGATGAAAGACGTCCTTTCTTTTCAGTGATGTTTCCAGTATATGTGTTTTTACGACAGTTTTTCAATTCTATCAGCTTTCATAATATGCAAATGAAATTGTAGGTTGCATTGCTTGTCAAACAAATCCCTCCAGTTATTGATTTTGGAGGACTTATTATTGGTAGTTTTGTAAGAATGGCACCTAGCATCAAATTCTGGGATGATTGGGTTGATCCAGAAGATATGACAGCAATGTGGTCAATTCCTGAGGTACATAATGAATGGATTGGTGCTGGGGAGAAACAGGGGGAGAAGGTTCATCTGTCTCGTAATCCAGATGGGCAACCTTGTATAACACAGACTGAAATGAAGGTAATGGCTATGTGTCAATACTATAATAAGTGGACAAAAACATCTATTAATAATTTCAATAGTAGGAAGATTGCATGTTCATATGTCCCGTACAGAATCATCTTCCCTTCTGAACTTAATTATTTGATTTTACACTTTTGTTACATTTAGTTCAATCGTTTTGTTTTGATCCTTTTCTAAATGGTGAAATATCTACTTGGTTGTTGCCAAAGTAATTTATAGATTCCATGTCAGTCTTAAGAGATATGAATCTTGACTAGCTTGGTGATAGTGGTTACTCTTCACGACATGCGCTCGACTGGGATCTCTTTGTGTTTAATCTGAACTTAAAAGCTGAAATGTTAGATTGTTGGTGTTTACTCCACCTTGAAAAGATATTGAATGCATTTTGGGTCTTCAATGAAACAATATCGCTTGTGATAAGATGAAGGCTTGAATTACTGATTGTGTCATATTTTTCATTGGCACTTAATTAGTGATAGTGTCATATTTTGTCACTTGCACTTGAATCACTGATTGTAAGTGTTGTATCTTGTTGTTACTTTCACTTTAGTCTGAAATGTACGAGCATGTATAAACCTTGTTCATAACAGTGGCACAAATTGTGCTTCTAGAAATGTTTTCTATCTATAAGCAGTGAGCTGCTGCATATATGTTCATTGTTTTTGCCATAGAAGCAAAAATCCTTTAAAAATCGCGATTTTTGCGATTTTTAAAAAATCCTTAGGGTTGTCGATTTTTTACCCGATTTTTTCAAGATTTTTTGCAAACCATTGATTGGCAAAAAATCGTTGAAAATCGTGATTTTTTTTGCGTTAAAATTGTGGAAAAATTGCCATAAATCTCTCTAACAACTTCCGCGTTTAAAAACCCTAAATTTGTTGCATTTTTTGCTATAAATTAGGGTTGCAATAAGGGTGACTGTCATTGACTCTGTAGTCTTCCCTACATACACAAGCGGACAAGTTCCTTTCTGCTTTGAACTTTAAGATTGCAGTCTTGTCAATATGCCCTAAAATAAAGTAAACCACAGTAAAATAAAGCAAGGGATTTTGTATTAATCAAAATAAGCAATTCCAGCCATTTTCACTAGTCGTGCCTGTGTAAGGTGACCTTATAAATGGTTATAGTATTTACCACCTCCATGCCAAGAAAACTCAGAAGCTAACTTTGATGACCAAGTTAGTCAAAACTGTACGTATGAAACCTGCACAAAGAATGAGCAGTCTACACCAAATCAGTCCAAATTGTAAATAACTTTATTGTATCGTTTTAAGTTCATTGTTTGTTTAGATGTTAGGTGATAGGCTTGACTCTATTTCCCTCAGATAAAACATTGATCGAATTTTTCCCAGAGATTTTGAAGTCCTCATATGGCCCAAGTTTGTACCAAGGTCCCAAAAAAAAACCATTTGTGGTACCTATACAAAAATCAATGATCATACTACTTTGTCTCTCTTTATGTCATAGATTAATCATCATTTAAAAATTAAATGTCAAGTCAAATCAATTATAGTCTTCCCCCTGTCAGGTTGCAGGGTTATCATGTTTTGGTCTAGTTTTTTAGCTAACTCTTGCAAAATGTCCAAGGTTGTACTATTCCAAAATGAAAAACGATGAGGTTCCTCATTGATGATGACTGCAGCAATGAAATGAAAGTATGTAAATGTCTAATGCTAAAACTATAACCTGCATAGCCTATAGGCACTTTACATAGAGAATATTAAAAATAATTTCACTTAATGTTCAAAACTTGTAAAATAGCTCTTGAAGGATTTCAATCCTGCACCCATTTTTATGCCAAGCATGCAGATTATGTCTGTAATTCAAAGACATCATTTTGCAAGCTTGAAATTAGAGATAGTGCATTAGCCTGAATTCAGACTCCTTTCTCTGATTGCAAGCTTGCACAGCTTTAAAGAGTATCTGCCTAAGATTTTAACCATTCTCTTGGACTGGTAATGCACTGTCTTTGATTTCAAGGTTGCACAGCTTTAAAGAGTATCTGCCTAAGATTTTAACCCTTAGAAAATCCTTTATTTTATTACACTTACTTTTTCATCCTCCACTTTATTTCATTCATGTCATTTCCTTCTCAAAGCTTTTGGTCACTTGTATCATTTATGACTCCTTCATACACTAGCCTTTTCCACTTTTCTCAGATGTCATTTCTGCAAAGATTTTACATTACAACTGATTCCATATCTCACATATACACTACTCTATTGTATGAGGTGCTCCAACCGATCTTTATTTCACAACCTAAGCAAGAAACAGATGCCTTTAAGCTCAACAAACATAAACTTGATAAACAACATGCAAGCTTTCTACAATTCATGGGTTAAAATCTCTATTTTATTTGCTTTCTATATCTCTATGCTATGGAAATGACCTTAAATTTCAAAAAATAGTTGCATTTGCCTCTTTTTCTACAATTTTTTACCTTTTTTTTTCAAATCCGATTTTTTCCCCAAACAATTTTTGCTGCTATGGTTTTTGCTAAAAGCAATTGTTCAATTAGCTGGTCTATTTTTGTTATTTTATTTCTGTAGTGAAGATCAGCAACTCGAGGTGACCTAGATTTTCTTGAGATTGTCCAAGATGATGCAATAATTGAGTAATCTCAAGGATATATTTCTCCATCCACAAATTACAGTGATTTATCTTTTATCATTGAAATGCATGGTAGTTGTTAGCCTTATTCACACTGCAAGCTGATTTGAAGATGTTTAATGTTCAAGAATCAATATCTATTAGCCAAAATTGAAATTCCATTTCCATTGTTTTGAAGGTTGTTCTCTTTATCTTACTTGGCAATTTTGATCTTTCTCTGTGATTTGGAATTGTCATTGACAATTCTTATATAGCTCTGCAATATTTCTCTATCACAAATTACTTATCTTAAACAAAATCCTAAAATAACAAATAATTTTCCTTTTTGGTAGACCTTTTAGCTCAACTTATTGCTTATGGAAAGGTTAGAAGGATTACTTCTATATATTTTTTGTCATGTTTGCATATTATTGTTTATTTGATGCTGAATTTAGATTTGTTAAGTTTGAGTTAAATTAAGGAATTGAGTCTTTTTCTAAGTTCAACAGAGCCAGAAGGTTTCATTTTGTTAATTAAATTGTTCTCTGCTAGTTTAATTAGAAAGAATAATTGATTCATGGTTGGATTGCTTCTTTTGTTAGAATCCTGGAAAGAAAAGGCTCTGATTTGATTTTGCACGTTGTTATTCAGGCTATGGCAGATATTGTCATTCGGAGGCATTTTACACGACGATTAGATCCTGTAATCATCTCTACATACCATGATATGCTGGTTGATTTTTGCTTTGATTTCAGTATAGATTTACATATTGTAGTGGCTTATTTGGTGCAAGTAAGTAGGTTGTCCATAAGACCTAGTAGATATTTGAATTAATCTACTTTTTCTTAGGTGTATCTACCTTTTCAATAAGTAATAACATTAAGGAATTACTCTATTACATGCACTATTTGGAAGTACACAAGTTTTTACTATATACTCAATAAAAGTTAGGAAATGTAGTGCACGTGTTTCTGTTGCTCAAGTATCATATATTTTGGTGCTCGTCATAAGGTTGGTTAGTTCATTGATTCTGTCTGATAGCATAAAAAATTCAAGCATCACATTTCCTCCAATATGCTTTTAGAAGCTTTCTCTCTCTCTTTTTGTTAGAGCAGTTGGTTTGCTCCTGGGAATAAAATCCTGTAATAAATTTATATAAGGGTGTTTCTCAACTTTGAGGAACAAAAGTTAAGTGGTATTGAGTGTGTTTGTTGTAACTAGTAGATGAAGATGGAAAAGGTTCTATGAATGCCATATAAAACTTATATTGTCCTATCATATGCTTGGTGATAATTGAGGGCCACACAACCTGACTGAAACGTTTTGATTTGGTTATTTATAATTGAAATTTTCTTTTCTATTTTGTGGTTGACAGTCTTATTTACATAAAATTCTGATAATATAATGCCTTCCAAGTGATTAATTGTTGTCAATGGGACTGAAAGGCATTTTGACAAATAAGTAATAACTAGGAAGGGATAGCCTTGAAATAACTCATTCAGCTGCACCATTTGTTCCTATAAGAATACCAAAAAATACAAAATAAAGAGATGATACAATCTTGATCTCTTAACATGGATGCTATGATCCTACATGATGCAATTATTTCCCAGGCCTAGGTGTAATACAATGGTAAAAGTGTTATTGAGTGATAAAAGCCAAAACATCTCAAACTTTTCATCGTTCTTTTGATTTTCTGCAATTTTCTGCAAGATGGTCATTAACATTTATGAAGGGAGTATCTAACAGATAAATCAAGAGCTTAACAGTTTATGCTACAAATGGTAATGCATAAGGGACCAACTCCATGAGACACTGAATCATAACAGATTCACACTATTATGAACCAATTTCTCAGATTACAAAACATAGATTTAACTAATTAATCAATACAGCATAAGTAAAATGCAGAAAGTAACAATGAATCTATCTAAGTTACAATTCCAGAATAACAATGAAGTATATGAAATATTCATTTTAAAACATTTAAATTGTTCCAAAGATTGAGTACATATTTGTTAATTCTCTGGAATTTGGCTCTTCTCTTGGTGATCAGATGCAAAGTCCTTAAGCTGTTGCTGCATATCAAGAGGAAAACATTATCACACAAATACATGTCATGTCACAATCCACGCTCGGCTTGCATGTTTAACTAAAATGTACACTAATATTTAACAAAAATTAAAAAACAAAACTAAATTTATGGTTTATGATCAACTGAATTTCAGCATGCTAGGATATATGTTTATCAATTAGGTCAAGCATACAAATGTTTACATTCAGATCATGTATAAACTAGTAAAGAATATGTTAAATAAATTTCAGAATGTGATAACATATTCATAAATATAGAAAACTGGAGATATTTTTTCAATAGTATTAATATACAACAGTAATGACATGACTAAGATACAAAATCTGATTGGTTTCAGCTAACATATCAGTTGAAGAGTCTCTGCATAAAATGCTGAAAACTATAACAATTTCATCTTCAAATCTTTATATCAGATCTACATAATAGAATAACGCATAAAACCTGCAAACAACTTATAGTTATTAGCAGGTAATAGAAAACTACACTTTTATAATTAATAATAGCATCACATCCTTATAAGTGAATGCATCATCAAATCAATAGTAACTGAAATGAATAAGTTAATATGATTGTACCTCACGATGATCATACCGACTACTAGTTTCAATGTTGATGTGAGTTCAAGAGGGGGAAAGACCATCATGCAAGTGCTTTTCCTTCAACCATAGAGCTTTGTAGGCTCCCTTGTGCATCGACCAAAAAGGTGGGACCCTACCCTTAATGGGGAGGTCAAGGATGAGAACCAAATAGGGGGAAAGCTGAGGTGATTAGTGCTGGGTGACTAATGATTGACTCTTTAATATTAACAATCACCTTGGCCAAGGGTATTACTTTATTGAACAATTTGCTGAATATTACATTGCATAGAGGCTTGTTAAATAAGCCCAAGAAAATGAACTACTTCCTAAGGATGAGGAACAACCTCATAACAAATAAACCTCTATGTACAACAATATGCTAATGATAGCACAAGAATAACTTTACAAAAAAAAAAAACTACACCTATACAATGCTAATGACATATATCCATTGTGGATATTATTACTATGACAAAGCCATATTAGTCTAACACCTCATGCCTTCCCCCCTTGCTCCCTCCCCCATTCCTCTCCAATGACTAAAATAAATTCTAAGTTTATCTCTAAACTTGACAAATTTATCTTCACCAGTGTTTTACTCATTATTTGCTCCTTTGTAGGACAATAATAAAGGCAAATGTCTTCATTATCAACCGATTCACAATGTAATGGCAATGAACTTCAATATGCTTAGTTTTGGCATGATAGATTGGGTTCTTCACCATCTTGAGAACACTTCGGTTGTTACAGAAAAGGAAGGTTGGTGTGGTTTGATCCAATTGAATATTTGTAGTACCCTTTGTAACCACATTGCCTCACAACTTGTACTAACTGTTGCCTTATATTTAGCTTTAGTGGAGGATAAAGTAATTGTGTTTTGTTGCTTGCTTTGCCAAGAAATTACTCTTGAACCAAGAGTGAAAACCTAACCTATTGTACACTTTCTTGTATCAGTTGATCCAACCCAAGTAGAATTAATATATCTAGTTAGCATGAATTCAACAAATTGCTAATATAGAATGCCAAAGTCAATGGACCCCTTGACATATTGAAGGAACCATTTTGTGGCTTGCCAATTTTCCTCTTGAGACTTGGACATGAATTGAGAAACACAACACAATTGACTACAACACATATATCCGATCTAGTGATAGTAAAATAAATCAAATTACCTACCAATTATCCATACACTATTTCGTTGACTAGTGATGAAACAATATTAGTTGAGAGTTTAATCCAAACTTCCATAGGTGTAGATGTAGGATTACATTCAAACATTCATTTTTTTTACAAAGAGATTTGGCATATTTAATTTTTGATACCAAAATTTTGGGATTAGTTTGCCAATATTCTACTCGACAAAATTGAAGCAGGCCTAGACTTGTCATTTTATATCATGTTTCATTTCTTCAATTAGAATAGCATTGCTTCTAGTGATGGCAAGAGCATCTACATAGACAATCAAGATCATTATGTCACCACCATTGATTTTTTTTTTTTTTGAAAAAGAGGGGTAAAAAATTTATTAGAAAGTCAAGGACAAATACGGAAACAACCAAAAGAAAGCATAGGGGAGCCCCAAAAGGACACAACTACATATTCTTGTCTTCTAGAATAGCTCTTTCCAAATTCCTCACATACTCGAGAGGCAGAAGGCCCCTGTCCCTCACATCCCACGTGTCCTCCTACACAAAAGCCCATTTGGCCAAACAATCAGCCACTTTGTTCCACTCCTTGGGAATATGACAAAACGAGATATGATCCAACGAGTTACACATCCGCAAAATTTGTTGAATCAATAAAGCTAGTTGCCAACTAGCTCCCTCCAACCTTTTGTCATTCAACATATCCACAACAATTTGTGAACCAAATTCACAAATAGTCTTCCTCCAACCGGGGGAGTATCCTCTCTCCACAACATGGAGAATAGCCAAGGCCTCCATAAGATTGTTAGTCTGCTTCCCCTTATAAACAGAGAAAAAAAACACACCCTCCAACACTATTACTATTAAAAATATGGCAGAGTGATAAAATCTAATAAATTTTTATGCAAAAAATAATAATGCTACTTTCTCTCAATTTTCATTCAATACAGATTACATATATATATGAGTTGTATTTCCTATATTCTAGGAAACCTCCTATAACAACTCCTCTAAATATATGAGTTGTTTTAACAACTCAAACAAACACACTCATACAACAAAATAAGTCTATACATATGACTTAACTAACCTATCAAATATTCCTAACACTCATAATAACTATGTGAGTTATTAATTTAACTCACTTTATCTCACACTAACATGTGAACACTAACATAAATTCCTAACACCGCCGCCTCCCGCGCCCCCCTCTCCCCCCTTAGTGTGAACATGAGGTGAAAGTACATCACAATACTTGATGACCACACTCAGTAGCTCACCAAACAATATAAGATAAGAGTAGGGACATACACATCTACTCATGTTAGGCAATAGTGGAACTAGCCTCACTACGCTTAGCGTACAAACACATCTACCCATGAAACTAAGGATAGGGACTAACACATCTACCCAAGGTATTACATCAACTTTGGATAGGGACAAACACATCTATCCAACATCAAGGTTATGAACAGGGATACACACATCTGCTCACAACAATTATGATTGGGGACACACATCCAATCATAATCATCAACTTATGTGATTGGGGACAAACACTTCCAATCACTTACACCATCTTGTGAATGGGGACAAACACATCCATTCACACACAACCAAGAGTTGTGATTGTGGACATACACATCCAACCACAAATACAAAGCTTGAGTACACCAAGCCCTCATTGTCGCGTATGCAGCCACCATTATAGATCATTACCACTTTGATCACAAATGATATGGGATGGTTGCCGCTGCCACTTGGAAACTGATCTTGGCTTTAGTATTTTTGGCACAAGTTTTGTCACTGAAACAATATTGCAACCTCAACCTCGGGTGTCATCCTTTGAATGCAAGTGGTGAGACCTTCCATAACCTCTCCAGTAAGATCTGAGTAGGTTCCTGAATGGAAGAAACAGGGGTTCAAGAAGTACCCTGTTGCATGGATGAGTTGGTGGAGTTGATGGTTCCACCTCCTGTCAATAATCTCCCAAATGGGATCAACTTTGAGGCTGTCCCCCTTATAATAATTTCTTATAGCCTCCTTGGCCCTAGCCATGGCCTTATAAAGATACCCCATTGGGGTTTTATCCTCATCTACCAAGCAGATAACTCTAACCAAGGGCTTTGACACCTACAATATAAAAATGCAAAAAGATTAGAGTTACAAATTTATAATGAAAGACCTAAAAAAAATATATATTCAATTTGAATTTAAATTCAAAGTTTCGAAGTTGTCTTCACAATCTCTGTAGCTCTTTGTGCAAATAGGTTGTCAAAGACAATGCGTGCAACTCTCTCTCCTTCCAGCTTCTTCGAATAAGTTGAGTCTAGCCATGCTTGAATCACAAACTTTTGTTTCAAAACCATCAATGAACCAAGAATGCTTTGCAACATTAAGAAAATCGTTGCAAACCTTTTCACACCGGATCTCACCAACTCTTTCCCTTGGGTGTGATCCCTCATCAAGTGATATATATTACAATATTCACAAATTTTGCCCAATACCTATATGGAACATTTCTATTGTGCATCATGCACCTCACCATCTCCACGACTGTCCTATTCCTCCTTTCCATGACTCCATTTTGTTGTGGATTGTATGGAGCAGTATATTGTCGATGTTTATCTTCTTGTAGAATTCTTTGAACTTGTTGGGATGAACTCACCTCCATTATCTGATGTTAGTGTCTTGAATTGTTTACTTGTTTGCTTGAGTTGGTTGGGAGGAAGTCACCTCCATTATCTGATCTTAGTGTCTTGAATTGTTTACTTGTTTGTTTTTCAACAAAAGATTTCCGCACCATAAAGTTAGAAAAAAAACTCTTCAAAAAATAAATCTACATTTTTCTAGAAAAGTCACCAACACGTATTAAGAAATACTTTGCACTAGACATTGTAGGTGCCTTCATAGGACCATAAAAATCATGTACCAAATCTAAAACCCCTTTGACTCACTATGCCTTATTAGTATCAAATTAATGTCAATTTTGTTTGTCTATCTGACACCCTGTGCATACATTCTGATTTTTCTGAATGGATGGAAGACCCATCTACCATGTTAGTCTTACCAAGCATAAAAAAATTCTGATAATTCAAATGACCATACCTTTCATTGCAAAGTTTAGTGGTTCTCTCAACTATTGCTAGTGTATGTGTCTTTGCTGTTCTAAGATCAACCAATTTATACAATCCCTTTTCACCAATGCCAACAACAGTCACTTTGTTATCTTGAAGAGTAGTTACCATACATTTGTTTCCTTGAAATTTTACACATATATTAAGATTCTTAATGATCTCACTTATAGTTAGTAAGTTTTTGTTCATGTCAAGGAGATATTGAACATTTTGAAATATATAATTTACACTGTCATTCAATGTCACCTTAGTGTTCCCACATCCTCTTACAAAATGAGTCCAACCATCACCCAAAGAAATAGATTCACTTCCACTCTTATCCTCAACAAAACTTACATACCAGTCTTTGTGACACATATAGTGTTGAGATGTTTTAGTGTCAAAATATTAGGTTGTAGACTCAATAGACTAGAGCTATGATGCCACAAAAGCAAAGTTATTTGTTTCTCCTTTTTCATCCTCCTCAACAACATTCGTGTGTTGTGACTTCTTTTTGTTGAATATTTTGTCATTGATGTCAAGGTTCCTGTGTTAGCTTGCCATACAAAGCTGCTTGCTTGCTTACTTCATCAGCATAGTGGCAGCGAAATTGTTCCTTTTGCCAATCAGTTTCGGAAGTCAAAGTTGTGAGTCAGCTAATCTACTTCTTTGTGCTAAGTCAGTTCTACACGTCAATGCCATATCAGCATGAGTGTCAAGGGGTCGAGTCTTGTATTATGACACGATTAAACTTAGTGGTGGTGGCTATTGTTTTTATTTATTCTGACTTTCTTTATGAAGCAGCTTGTTTAAATCTTACACCCCTCCTTATTGCGATGTGTTTACTTACCTGGGCGGCTCATGAATATAAGTCGACTTCAATTACTCATATCGTAAATATTCCTAACGAAGATCGTGTATAGGGGCGGCTCAATAATCATTCCTTGCATTTATCATGGAGTCTTTACTTTCCTAATGACGACTTTTGTGAATGATATGTTTGAGCATTCATTTGGTTGTAGTGGGCAGTTGGGTAAAAATTCGGGCTATTAATGAAAACGTCCATCTTCTAGAGGTGCCGTTGCATTCCTTATTCAAGGCTTAGGTTTTGATCATTAAAATTGTTGGTGTTTAAATTACACCTCGGAATGCGATTTGAAAACGGACAGCTATGCACAGATAAACTGCTCTTCAAATTAGGAGGGGAAGCTCCCTCTTGCTGATGGTGTTTGAAAGAAAGTAAACTAAAACTAAGTTGCCTATCTTTTGGATCAGCTTAGAGCACAAGGTTTTTTAAACACAAACGCCGCAGCTGAGATTTTCTGATAAGAAGTTCAACTACGACTAACTTAAACTAAAGACGTTCCTAACCTCTCAAGTAATAGCAGAGCAAGAGAAGTTAGAAATTAACAAGGTAGATTCTCTGACAAAAATACTTTAATAATCTCTCTCCCAACAAACACCTACACACTTCACTGTAAGCTGAAATAAAGATCATGAAAGCATAACATAGATAACGGAAATCTGAGATTTTCGACCAAGGCAAAAGAGGCTCATGATTTTATTACTCAAATCTCTGAAACAAAACTCCCTTCTAACATGCTTTGAACAAGAAATTGCAGCTAAGGAGGCTTGCAAACTTATTCTTAACACAATAGAAAACAACAATCTCACTAACTCCTTGTTGGCTAAAGAGGCTCAACAATTTGCTTATCAATTGAACTGAAACTGAATAACAACTTGCTGCAATACAGGCTCGCAATTTGCTAACACAATAACCGTTCCAACACAAAGTGAACTGACACTGAATAACAACTTACTGGCTAAAAGAGACTCACAGTTTGTTATCGCAATAACCGTTAAAAACTAAATGAGCAAAACGCATTGCCAGGAAAGGAGTAGGGAACCCTAAAATCTCCTTGGCGCGCTTTCACAATCAGGGCTTGCCGACAAGCAAACTGTTAAATCTAGAAGAAGAAACCTAAAAGCGAAAGCGAGGAAAGCGCCAACTATTACATCGTTATCTTCTTTCTATCCTCAAAGAATGGATAAGGATTATTCAAAGGGGCCGAAAAGCGGAAAGAAAGCTTCTAGAAATTTGCTTTAAAGCTTCGATCACATCCGCTAGGAAGTTTGAGATTGTGTCCCGGTTCAGTGCATCTATGCCATCAACAACAAAACACCGCTTTTCAAGAATATCTTCAGCATCTGCAATAGATCTCAGGAAATCTTCGACCTCATTGGCCGCTTTATCGAACTTTGCTGACATCACTGAAATATG
Source organism: Sequoia sempervirens (assembly GCA_007258455.2). Taxonomy (NCBI): domain Eukaryota; kingdom Viridiplantae; phylum Streptophyta; class Pinopsida; order Cupressales; family Cupressaceae; genus Sequoia; species Sequoia sempervirens. The sequence goes on from VDFB02331908.1 coordinate 168,539, forward strand.
GCCGATCCTTCCGCCAACTGGACTGCAACTATGAACAACACTTTTATGTTTTCCTTTCATTCACTTCAGTGCAATCTTCTTGCTGTATTTGTCTTTATGCATATTCCACATCTTTTCACATTCATCCCTCGAAAGAGTTACACTTTCAGGCCATGGGGGAATGGAAAAACACTTTTCAACCATGTCGGGCTTTAAACTACAAATCAACCTGCCATCCGCTGACTGGATCTCCCTAGTAGCCGGGTTGTAATGCTTAATGCAGATTCTGTGAACTCAAGGCTCTGGTGATATAGGAATAGATCATGCGAAGAGTCGAGAATGACCCGATTCTTGATTGAAGTGTTGCTGCTCTCTCCAAAAGACACGTGGAATTCGAACAAACTTGACATGATGCAAGTCTGTCTCAGCTGTTTTGATGTAATTATGAAAGAGAGCTGATTCGGACTTGAAAACATTAGGAGTGTATTCCATTTCAGAAAACTTGAAGAATGACTGTAAACTCGCCTTGGTTCAGACAAGTCTTGTGCAATTTCTATTTTTAGAATGCTGATTTTTGTGCTTCAGGGCGGGGCTTTTTGAAAATTTTTGAGATATAGGTTTTGTTGGGCGTGATACAAGACAACCCAGATCGTCTGTTTTTGAAAATTTTGATTTTTTCCTGAAAAAGCAGCAAACCCTAATTTCTTCAATTTTTCCCGAAAAAAGATGGCATCTGGGTTTTGTTCAGAACAAGATTAGAAATGGACCTAGTTGATTGGATTTACCAAAACTACGGCGTTTGATGAAAAAGCAGCCAACCCTAGGTTTTGAAAAGGCTGAGATATGGGTTTTCTTGAGGAAGGCATTGGAAGGATTGAGATGGTTGAATTTTGATGCAGCGAGGTTTTTCACTGACATGCAAGATAAAAGCACTTGCTGTAACTTGATGAAGTTTCTTGAAAAATTCTTCAGAAGATAGAGGCAAAAGACCCAGATGACTGAAAAATTGAAAGCCTTGGCCTTCTGCTTGAAAAACTTGATCTTCTGGAACAAAAAGCTTGAAAGAACAAGGGTTTATGCTTGCTGGTCTGAAAAATCTGATGTAAAACCAGCAACTATGGATTCTTGAATCACAAAAATTCCTCAAACTTGCTGCTCCAACTTTCTCCTCTGGATGCTACCTGCAAAAATAATGAAAAATACATTGAAAAGAAGTGTTAAATAGACTTAGGTTTTGATTTAGGTTTTGCTTTTTTTCTGCTTTTATTTCAAAACCCTAAATCTCAGCCTCTTGAATTGGACGCCATCCTTCTCTTCTTGCAAAATTTTGAAATTTTGAAAATCTTCAAAAATCTTCTAAGGCATGGAAATTTGGGCGCCTTTCTCCAAGAGGGGCGCTCAACTTCACCAGACTTAGTCAAAATTTCCACTTTTTCAACTTTCCTCATTTTAACACGCCACTTCGCCTCTGATTTCCCGTTGACAGGTTTACCCGACAGGCGAGCTGAGTGGTTCACTGCGGAGCCTGACTGATTCTGAAAAGGATGTTCTGGAGGCACCTCCGGCTAAAAACTTGATTTCGACCTCCGAATTCACGGGAGGCTTTTCCTTCTAGGGGCGCCCAGTTTCTTCAGTGTTAGCCATTTTTCTAATTTCCAAGTTCTTCATTAACCTCTCTTCCACAGATGATCTTATTAAATCTTGAGCTCCGGGCGTCGGATTGCTGAATGGCTGTGCTCATCGCGAAGCTGACGGAGAATGAAGAGGGGTCCTCTGGAGACACGTTGGTCAAAAAGTGAATTTTTACCCTTCAAAAGGTTGGGCGCCTATCTTGACTGGGGGCGCCCAGTTTACCAACACTTAGTTTATTTTTTGACTTTTTTACTTTTGCTTTTGGATTTCTCTTTTCAACTCTCATTGGACCCTCTGTTCAGCCTTTTGAATCTGATGACTGCGAGCTCCGTTTGTCGTGCTGAATAGCTCACCGGAAAGCCAATTGAATTCTGAAGGCATCCCGTTGTAACTTTGACTGCAAATTCCTCTGTTTGCACCCTTGAAAAGTTGGGCGCCTTTCTCTTCTTAGGGCGCCCAGTTTCTCCAGACTTAGAAAAATTCTCAATTCAATCTTCTTCAAGTTTCAGATCTTCATTTTATACCTTCTACTTTGACTTGAATTTGCTGGAGACTGGATCGTCGGATGCTCTGAAGGGGATATCCATCGCGAAGCTGACTGAAAACTGAACAACTTCTATTGGGGATCCAAACCCTAATTCACTCATCTGGTGACCTAAAAAGGTGGGCGCCTTTCTTCAACAGGGGCGCCCAAACTTAGCAGTGTTAGAAAAATTCATGACTTTTCAACTTTCCTTCCTCGATCCTCGTGCATGTTCATCATTTTACCTTCTGCCGGAAGTTTGAATGCTAACATTGACGCCTGGCAGTCAGATGACCTCCATTGATGACCTCGGAACTCCAGATATGCTTCTGAAAAAGCTGAATAGACCCAGTAGGGCAAAACTGATTATTTTAAGATTCTGACTGCACCAGCCTGATACGGACACATTTTGAGCCAATCAAAATCAGTTCGGACCCTGTCGGACCAACTTTCTTTTTTAGAAAATTTTGCCAGTATCCGTTTCGAAAGAAACCCAGAAAAACCCAGAAAACTTTACTATTTCGAGAAAATTTCTAAAAATAGCAGTTTTCCTAAAATTTAGGGATGAAAAACTGAGATCTGGGTTTTGTAGATTAAGCTGCTCTTAGCAGACCCAGATCGTCAGAATTGAAAATTTTGTGTTTTAACCCTCCATGTAAGACATGTACACCCAAATTTTGACCTTTTTGACTGTTTCGACAAGACTTTTACTCATTTCAAAATTTTAATTTTGGGGTACAACAAAATTGTGCTATCACTATCCTGGCTGGAAGATAGAAAAAGTTGTGAATATTAAAAATGATGGCGGAGTCATGAACTTGTGCGAAGAAGTTTTCTAAAAAGAAATAAATGCTTTGAGTTTATTTTTTTTTAAATATATTGCCAAGTCTCCAAGATGATATTCTTTCTGACGACATTCATTAAAATTAGGAGCCGATGAAGTTAATATGTTATTTCTCTTTGACGGGTTGAATGTAGTGTGTATGGAAGGCCATTCGAATTTGCAATTTCTTCACACCTTCGATACTTGCAGAAGGGAAAAGAAATGTCTGTTGTATTCATTTCCTAGCATTCATACTTCTTATCAGTCGATTTGTTGAAGTATGAGAAGTGTGGTCGTGGGAATTAAAGATGTTTGTGTGGGGTCTGCAACAGAAATCAATGCTTCTTGTCCTAATTCTTTTGAGGATCGGGCTATTGAGTGGGTAATGGCTTAAAAATTTTGATGCACACAAAAGTTGTATGAAGTTACGTTATGACCTTGTGAATGTGCAGACATCTTCTAACTGTGTATTACTCCAGATTCGCATAGGTGTAAGTTCAGTAGAGGAGGTCATGAAAGCTGAGATACTCCGTTGTTACTGTTTCACCTCTATTGCTGTTGCTTCACAATGCTTTTGTTTTCTCTTGGTCGACAATCTTGTTTTGTGAGGGAGTAGCTTGAATATCAGTGATAGAAATCTTTGAGTTAAGGCATGGTAAAGTGAATACAATGAGATGGTGATTTTTGAGCAGAATATTTGTACCTCTGTTTAACCTTTTTATGTTTGGGTGTTTTGTATGGGAGAAGCAGATGTCTTAGTGGGTTTCAAATATTCTCCGAGTATTGTGAGCTTATTCAGCTGCTTACTGTTTTGAGGTCTCCATATTTTAGTGTTGATTTGAACCATGACATCAAAATATCAAGTTGAGAATTTGAGTAAAAGATTTTCTGAGCTTGAACACTGTTTTTGAAAGCTTGTATCTTGAATCAAGAATTTTATGTTACTGAAGTTGGTGCTTCAGCAACTTGGAGTTGGTGCTCTCAATGAGTTGGTGCTCACTTTTGTAATCTGGGTTGGTGCCCATTTGTGGTTAATGAAAGCTATTGATCTGCCGTGGTTTTTTTACCTGAAAGGGTTTTCCACGTGAAAATTGGTGTTCTCCTTGTTAATGTTTGCTTTTAATGTTCTATTTGCCATTTCAGATGATTTCATGAGTTTGAAAGTGTTAAATATTGATTCTTTCCATTTCAAGACATTAGACTATGTTAATGTTTTGGTAGTGGCAGGAGGTATCTTCTAGCAGCAGAAGTATATTCCTTAAATAGATATTATGTCAGTTGACTGACCCACATGAATCGACTTATTCCAAAAGATCAACATGGAAGTGTAACTGACATGCAAATGTAATGCCTCCTTAAAATAGGCAATTGTAATGCTTCTAGTGTGTCTTCTTTTGCATGCAATTGTAACCTCTCCTTGCCTATAAATAGGAGAGACGATTCCTTATTTGGGACTGATTTTTGCTTAAGTCTAGTCGTTCTTTTAAAGAGGAGTTCGCTATCTACAACAGAAAATCTTTTGAAGAGCAGATTGGTATTAAGGAGAAAGTCAAAGTTCTTTTGTATGCATGCATCTTTGAGCGGTGCTATTCTTCTGTGGGTCAAGTTGTAAGTTGATTGTTGCTATTTCTTTTAAATATACAAGAGATACATTTGTGGCTGGGTTTTTCTCCCTCGTGAAGGAGGGTTTTCTTAGGATAAAATTCTTGCATTGTTTTCATCTTGTGTGTTTTGAGTTTCAAAATTTTGTTTCTCTGCTTTTCTGGTTCAAAATTTAACATGGTATCAGAGCGGGTCTAAAGAAAAGATCTAGAACCAGAACTCTTAAGCTTTGAAATTTTCTTTGCTTGTCTCTTAGCTTGTTTATTTCAGCGTCCTACAATGGTGAATGGACTCAAAGTTGAAAACAGGCTGGATGGTGCATCCAACTTTACTTCATGGAAATTCAGAGTCCTAATTGCACTTGAAGAAAATGATCTTCTCAACTACGTGAAGTCTAATGTAGCTAAACCTTTTGATGACATTGAGAAAGCTCAATGGAGGAAGAACCATATCATGGCAAGGAAGATATTGATTGATTCTGTTAAGGATCATTTGGTACCTATTATATCCAAGCTGAAATCAGCTAAAGAGATGTTTGAGAGTGTTCAAAGTTTGTATGAATTCAACAACACTAGCAGAGCTCTAGCGTTGAGACGTCAAGTCTTACATATTAAAATGGCTAGAGGAGAATCTATTGTATCTTTCTTCATGAAGATTACAAAATTGAAGGATCAGCTAAATGCTATTGGAGATTCTATTGAGGACAAAGACCTGGTTATGTTGGCCATGAATGGCCTTCCTCACTCATGGGAATCTTTCATTCAAGGAATTAGTGGAAGAGATGATTTACCCAAGTTTGATCATTTGAGAGCTGATTGTATTCAAGAGGAATGCAGATTGGAGGCAAGAGGAAATGGGTGAAGATCTCACCATGAAGAAGAGTATGTCCTTGCTGCTCATACTTCTAAAAGGAAAGGAAGGAAAGGAAACTTCAAGAGGTACGAAGATAGGAATTCTGATTCAGCCCCTGAACCCAAGAAGAAGGAAGGATCTATCTAGGATTCAGTGTTTCAGATGTGACAAGTATGGTCACCTTGCTAGAGATTGTCCAACAAGACCTAAGCATCAAGTTGCTGTTACAAATGTTGAAAATGCTTTTACGCATAGAGAATCAAGTGAAAATTCAGAGGGTTTCTTGTTTATATCAGCTCTTTCAAGTAATGTTCCTATTGATAGTGATACTTGGCTAATTGACAGTGGAGCTTCTCGCCATCTTACAGGATACAAAGAGCATCTTTCTAATCTGATAGAAAAGGATACTCATTTGCAAGTTATTATTGGTGATGATGCTTGTTATTCTGTGAAAGGTGCTGGAACTACATCCTTTCATTTAAATTTAGGAATTCCTCTTCATCTGAGTGATCTGCTGTTCGTTTTTGGAATCAAGAGAAATCTAATTTCTATTTCAGCGTTGGAAGATAAAGGATACCAAGTTGCATTTTCTAAAGGAAAAGTTCTTGCATGGAAGAACTCTAGCATTAAGACAGCTCGTGAAATTGGTGTTCGTTATGAGAGTCTATATAGACTTTCAGCTCGTCCTATTCAAGCTTTAGCACATGATTCCATGAGTACTAGTAAGCTGTGGCATAAAAGATTCGCTCATCTAAATTTCAGAACTCTTTCTTCCATGGAGAAGATGGTCATTGGTCTTCCAAAGCTCAATCAAGAACATGATGGTGTCTGCAAAGGTTGTGCTTTAGGTAAGAACATTAAAAGTCCTTTTCATGATAGTGAAAGTAGAGCAAAAGGAATTTTAGAGCTGATTCATTCCGACTTGTGTGAACCTATGTCTGTTGCTACATTAAGTGGTTTTTGGTACTATGTGACTTTTATTGATAATTTCTCACATAAGACCTGGATTTATTTTCTAAAAACTAAAGAGTTTGATGAGGTGTTGTCTAGATTTAAAGAGTTCAAAGTTCAAGTAGAGAATTTGTTTGATAAGAGGATCAAAGTTTTAAGGTTTGACAATGGGGGTGAATATATTTTTGGTGTTTTTCAAAATTTCTGTATTGATGTTGGGATTAAGAGGGAGTTTTGTGTCCCTTATAATCTACAACAAAATGGAGTTGCAGAAAGAAAGAACAGATCTATTGTTGAGGTAGTGAAAGCCATGATCCATGATCAAGGCCTGCAAACTTTTCTTTGGGCAGAAGCTTGCAGGACAACTGTTTATGTTCAGAATCGTAGCCCACATAAAATTTTATACAATATGACTCTTGAAGAAGCATTCACAGGTATCAAACTAGAAGTTGGTCATTTCAAAATTTTTGGGTGTCAAGTTTACATTCATGTACCTAAAGATAAAAGGTCTAAGTTAGAACCTTCAGGCAAGAAGGGAATTTTTGTTGGTTATAGTGAATCTTCAAAAGCTTACAGGGTCTACATTCCAGGACAAATACAAATTGAAATCAGCAGAGATGTTTCATTTGAAGAAGATGTAGCTTGCAAAAGATCTAAAGGGACTTCTATGGAAATTGATAGAGAAGATCATGAGACTTCTCAAGATATGGATATTGCTGCCCCTGATTCCCCTTCTGAGATTCAGAGGGAGACTCCTGAAGTAGAAGATCTTGTTGATTCTGTTGATCCTATAGATTCCTCTTCTAGACCAAGTAATGTTTCATTTGACAAGAAGAGACCTTTGTGGGTCAAGCATACTATGGAAGAGGCTAAAAAATATGTAGCCCCTTGTGGCACTTTTAGAGAAAGTAAGAGACCTCATAAGTTTGCAGGTTATGTTGCTTTAATGAGTCATATTATTGAATCCGAGCCTTCAAGTTTTGAAGAGGCTTCAAATCAACAAGTATGGAGAGATGCCATGACGGAAGAATATCAATCCATTATCAAGAATGACGTTTGGGATATGGTTCCTAGGCCTAAAGGTAAATCTGTTGTTTTTCTTAAGTGGCTGTTCAAAATTAAACATGCAGCTGATGGAAGTATTGAAAAGTATAAAGCCAGATTTGTAGCAAGAGGGTTTTCTCAAAAGGAAGGTATAGATTATGAGGAGACATTTGCTCTTGTAGTTTGGTATACTTCCATCAAAACTATTATTGCTCTTGCAGCTGTTAAAGGATGGAAATTACATCAAATGGATGTAAAGACGACATTCTTGAATGGTGTAATTGAAGAAGAGGTATTTATTGAGCAGCTAGAGGGTTTTGTGATTCATGAGAAGGAATCACATGTATGCAGATTGCAAAAGGCTTTGTATGGCCTTAAGCAATCTCCACGTGCATGGTATGAAAGAATTGATCATTATTTATTGAGCTTGGGCTTCCTCAAAAATGATGCAGATCCAAATCTCTATTTCAAGGTAATTGATGATAAAGCATTAATTTTAGTTCTTTATGTTGATGATCTATTTATTATTGGAGAGGATGATCTTATTGCTAAATGTAAGAAAGAGTTAGCTTTTGAATTCGAGATGAAAGATCTTGGTCTTTTGCATTACTTTCTTGGATTAGAAGTATGGCAAAGACCAAATGAGATTATCCTAAGTTAAGGGAAATATGCTATTGACATTTTGAAAAGATTTGGTATGTTAGATTGCAAGTCTATGTCAATTCCCATGGAAGCAAATCTGAAAAAGTTACATGAGGTTGCAGCTAGTTCAGATTTAGTTGATCCCACTATGTATAGGCAATTGATTGGATCATTGATGTATTTGATCAATACTAGGCCTGATATATGTTATACTGTTAACACTCTTAGTCAGTTCATGTCTGAGCCTAGACAGATTCATCTTGCAGCTAAGCATATATTGAGATATGTGCGTGGTACAGTGGGATATGGTCTAAAATATACTTGTGAAGATATGAAATTGCAAGGTTTTTCTGATTCAGATTGGGCAGGGTGTGTACCTGACAGGACGAGCACTTCCGGTTGTTGTTTCAGCTTAGGTTCAGCTATGATTTCCTGGTGCAGTAGAAAACAGTCATGTGTGGTTCAAAGTACAGCAGAAGTTGAATATGTGGCAGCTTGTGTGGCAGCTCGAGAAGCAATGTGGCTTTGAAAGCTTCTTGCAGGACTGTTTGGGTAGGTTTTGGAACCACCTGTGATTCTTTGTGACAACCAAAGCTGTGTGAAGCTTTCAGTTAATCCTGTTTTTCATGATAAAACCAAGCATGTGGAGATCAAGTATCATTATTTAAGAGATATGGTTCAAAGGAAAGTAGTTGAGCTCAAGTATATTTGCATGGATGAGCAGACAACTGACATTCTCACCAAGCCACTTCCTAAAGTGAAGTTTTCTTATTTTCGAGATAAGCTTGGTATTGTGGAGAATGATGCTCTTGTTGAGAGAGAGTCTCAGTTTCAGTGATTCTTGCTTCCTATGTTAATGCATTTCTCTCTGTGAGAGAGATTTGAGGTGCAAGCCCTTGTTAATGCATCTTTCTTTGTGAGAGAAATTTGAGGTGAAAGCCCTTGTTTCCACCCTTTGGGAGTAGCCATGGTGGATGTCATGTTGAGTGAATCCATGACAACATCACTTGTGTTAACCCACCCTCTGGGAGTAGCCATGGTGGACGTCATGATGAGATGACGACATCACGTTGAGTGATTCCGTGATGGGCACTTGTGTACATATGCTTTTCCATACATGGGAGTAGCCATGATGGTTGATATCACGTTGAGTGACTCCGTGATGAGCTCTTTCAACAAATGGATGTAGCCATTGCGAATGTCATAGCGAGAGACTCCATGACATGGATATCTAAAAAAGATACCTCCCCAGCTAAGAGGGAGTGTTAATGTTTTGGTAGCGGTAGGAGGTATCTTCTAGTGGTAGAAGTATCTTCGTTAAATAGATATTATGTCAGTTGGCTGACTCACATGAATCAACTTATTCCGAAAGATCAACATGCAAGTGTAACTGACATGCAAATGTAATGCCTCCTTAAAACAGGCAATTGTAATGCTTCTAGTGCGTCTTCTTTTGCATGCAATTGTAACCTCTCCTTGCTTATAAATAGGAGAGACGATTCCTTATTTGAGACTGATTTTTGTTTAAGTCTGGTCGTTCTTTTAAAGAGGAGTTCGCTATCTACAGCAGAAAATCTATTGAAGAGCAGATTGGTATTAAGGAGAAAGTCAGAGTTCTTTTGTACGCATGCATCTTTGAGTGGTGCTATTCTTGGGTCAAGTTGTAAGCTGATTGCTGCTATTTCTTTTAAATATACAAGAGATACATTTGTGGCTGGGTTTTTCTCCCTCGTGAAGGAGGGTTTTCCTAGGATAAAATTCTTGCATTGTTCTCATCTTGTGTGTTTTGAGTTTCAGAATTTTGTTTCTCTGCTTTTCTGGTTCAAAATTTAACAGACTAGACTTTGGATTTATGAAAACAATTAAATTAGGAGATTCATTAGCATTGGAATGAAAACAATTTATAACTCCACTATACACAATGTGGCAAGTTTATAGGAGAGAATTCCCCACAGTTTGAAGATATTAAATTAACAACTTCATTTTAGGAAAAATATGGAAACAATTAATTCGGGAGTTTCAGAAATGCTAGAACAAAACAAATTTACACAAGACTTTTTACAGTTATTTTACACAATTTGACCACTTTTTCAGACAAAAATACCCACATGTTCACAAGTTACAGAATTAATACTCTTCAGGGTAAACTCAATGCAAGTATTTAATAATTTTATAAAGTTTATAAATTGTTTTTTCCCTAAATTTCTGTGAGATCTATTTTAGATAGATTTTATTTTAAAAAATAAAATAAAAGTAAAGGTTGTGCAAGTAGTGCATTCCCCCTTTTCTTTTAGATCAAACATAAACTCATTCAAGTGCTAAATAGGAAAGTCTCATGCTAGGTTGTAGCGATTTACAGGCTGCAACCAAGCTTCAGGCTGCATGAATATCTGTTTTGCCTAATTTTGTGTTGCATGAATTTGCTAGGCTTCAAATTGTTCTAATATTTGATTAATTACACTTCCAACAAATATAAACACATCAAAACCAATGCTGTGAAACTGCTCCAATGCCTTTTATTGTGAAGTGCATAATGGCACAGATTCTCTTAAGGCAGATTTGAAACCACATAAATGTTCAGCTTCAAGTCTTTCTTGCACAACAAACAATCTATTTCATAGGATTTGTTTATTTGCTAATGCTTTCATGGTCACATTCTTTATTATTGCTAGGCACTTCACCACCTACCAATCAGCAAAGAAAAACACATTGTTATAGGTCTAGTGAATCGGGCACCTTGTTTCAATGCTTTAGAAGTCACACGTGGATTTCCTTCATTACATTAAAATCTCATAAGAAAAATCTCCATAGATTTGGGCAATACATTAGACTTTGAGGCTCTCCAATAGATTGGCTTTGATACCATATTAACTTTATTTAACAAGCCACTGAATATTACATTGCATAGAGGCTTGTTAAATAAGCCCAATAAAATGAACTACTTCCTAAAACTGAGGAACAACCTCATAACAAGTAAATCTCTATGTACAACAATGTATAATGATAGTACAAGAATAACCAAATTAAGAAAACAAAAAACTATACCTATACAATACTAACAACATACATCCATTGTAGATATTATTACTATGACAAAGCTACATTAATCTAATAAAGGGTTTGAGGACGAGACACAATTTTATCTTAATCTTTTTTTGTGACTCCTAAGTGTAGGTTTAACTACACTTATATGTACAATACATTTAGAGATGTCAAGATGTCCTCAAATACCGTTGGTGCATTATTTTATTTTCTTGCATTTAGTTAATTACCTTATTGCATATTATGCACCTAGGATAGGATAAACTTGCTTAGATAGGTATCTACTTAGGTAGGTTGTATTTGCATCATGTGACTAGTACTTTTTCTTGTTTAAATCCTAATTTAAAAAAAAATTATACTTCTGGTTTGCTGATTTTTTCCCCAAAAGACTTTTGCTGCTATGGGTTTGATTAGCATATACATGATATTTGGTAATCTGAACTTAATTCTTGCTTTAGACTGCATATATATCTATGTTTATGATTTATATAGTTTTTTTTGTATAGATGTAACCAAAATTTACCCAATCCCCAATTTTTTTTGTTTTTATGGCATATTATACCCACATTATTCAATTCCAATTTTGGCAACTTGGTATTTTTTTTCACTTAGATTTGAAAAGAAGGGAACACAGATTTGTGTTTGAAGTATTTGAGAAGCACACAGAAATACTGAGGGGGTTGGTTGAATTAGTATTTCAAACCATTTTTTAAAACCTATGAATGCATAAAACCATATAAAGCATATGGAGAACAACCACAAGACACAAGCACCAAATTTATCATGGAAAACCCTTTCGGGTAAAAAACCACGGCACCAAATAGCTTCCATAAACAAGAATGGGCTCCAACCCAGATTACAAAAAGGAGAGCACCAACTCCCCAAACAGACTGAAGCACCAACTTCAGAAAAATAAACTCAATGTCAAAAGAAATTCCGATGGTATTCAAGAAGAAAACTTTGCTCCACAAATCACAGCTTATGCATATCCCCTGTTGAATGAAGATGCCGACTAAACCATTTTCACTTCGAATTTACTCACCCAGCATATTCGTAGACTTAAACACACTCACTGCAATAGATTTTTTAAAAACAAAAAAACTTATAGCTGTAACTTCTGCCCAGAATGTATTTTTTTTACAAGGCAGATCGAAAATCTGAATCCAAAAACATCACCTGCAACCAAAGTAACTCCAAAAACTAATGAAAGCAAAAATCTGGGTGAATAAAATCAGCTGCCCTCAACAATAGAAGTCAGAGAAATAGAAATATTAAACTCTGCAAACTTATAATTAGCTGCCCAGTATCTTGAAGTCATCGCACAAAAAAATAGGCATGAAGAAGACTATCTCTCCGTCACAAATAGAATGAAGACATGACTCACACCACAGCAAACACTCAGTCTCAATATTTCTGAGCAGCGACCTGCATTAATTTCCGAGTGAAAATTTTTGATAGCCGTCAGAAAATAAATTCATACCAAATTTCACGGTATCTGAAATATAGAGTATAAAAGCTCACGCACTGGGTCAGACATATTTTCACATTAAAATCTGTATAGAAAGGCACAGTATCCACTATATGCTCATGCTTTAAAAACATACCTCACACAAGCATGACTCCTTATCAAAAGCTGAAGGCGCTATACACAATATTACTCACCATGCTTAGCTCGATTCCAAAAATTCAACCATTAATATTTTGCGATAGTATGATCTACTAATTAAATCGATGTCACATAACCTTTTTATCGCCCAGTTCACCCATTTAATGTAATGATGCCTTCTGAAGATATCATAGCCGACATGACTCCCATATTCAAAAACCATTACATACCTTAAAAGACCCGATAACTTGCATAATTGGTTTTCCAAAGATAGCTCCACACATCACACGATGCCAAAATTAACATTACTCATACCTGTATAAGGTAAATGATGGCGGAGGACATTTGCAAATATAAAAACCACGATACCAAGCACAAGTAAAAACGATTATTCTATTATGCTGACGAATTCCTTCTCACACCCATTCAAGTTGAATACTTCCAGAAATAGCCGCTCCTAGACAAAAACGTGAACTGCATAAAATTCACTGCTATACATAATGAGAGCCACCCACAACATATTCGATATGCCTGTCACTGCACCAAATATAGAAGACGTAATTTCAATAAGAAAACTAGCAGACCGCGCCAGGTTGTAAAGAAATCGATACCAAGGAAACCACGCTGCCAAAAGGAAAAGCCGCCTCCACAAATACTCATTGAACTGTCACATTTAAGAGGAAATCGTGCCAATGCATAAACATAAGCCTCCAAAAATATAATCCATTTTAAAAAACAAAGTCTTACTTTTCAACAGCTGACAAATTGACAAGTAAGCTCACAAGAAGCTTAAGTAGACACATAAGCTGAAGTAGACACTCAACAAGCTCAAACAGACACCCAGGCAGCTCAAGTAGGCAACCAAGGAGCTCAAGCTGCTCAACCAAACATACAAGTAGCTGAAGCAGGCAAGTAAAGAGCTCAAGCAGCTCAACCAAGCAAGTAGACACCTCAGCCAAAAAGGCAACCAGCTCAATTAAACAGTAATGAATAATCAGCAACTTGACAAGCTCAAATAAACCTTGACATCAATGACAAAAATTCCAACAGTATTTAATACATGAAGAAGTGTCAATGGGTACAAATATTGGGGCTGTTTTGAGCTTGTAGAAGGAGCATTTTGTTTTCTCGAGAATTGACTTAGTTATGACATTTACTTGACAAACACCATGTGCCATTATCTTATGTTTTTTCATTTAGCCTATATGATGGGTTAAGGTTGGTTCTCTCACTTGACAATGGAAGAATATAATCATTCATCTTGATGGTGGCCCACAAAGAGTGGCCTGAAATGTTGATTTCAAAATTTTTAGCACAATTTCTTTCCTAAGCCTCACTTGATAGTCATTATGATTTGAGGAAAATTTTCAGTCTCTAATATAACATTGTTTTATGGTTCTAACAAGGAAAAGAACAAAAAGATGATAATATGATGTAAGTAAAGAAATTTGTGCTTCCTACTGAAATATATGTGGGTAAATGTTTTCTTTTGAGATTTGAATAAATCTTATTCTGCATTTAATATTTATGTATTTAGAGTATCATGACTCTTTCATTCATATTTATTATCACTTCTGTATTTTTGTAATGCAGATGATGATATGTACCATCGCAGAAATTGAAAGTGAAAGGCAACCTTTTGCATATCGTTATGAGCCTCAACTGGGAGAGGCTAGTACTGGAATTATGCAGACATTACAGTCCACAGCAGAATGGTTGGCAAGGTGCTGGTCTCATATACAATTAAAAGCAAGTTTTATCTGTTTTTCAAGTTTTCAGATGTATGCTATTATTTGTCTTGAATATCATGCTGTACTTATAGTACTGTTTAAATTTTAAATAAGTATGCATTTGCAGGGATATGGGATATACGGTCTACCAAGTAGAGGGTGCACCTACCATGCTTTATAGACCTTTTATTAGTGTTTATTTTGGAGCAGCCTATTTGAAATGGCTATCAACTTATGATGGCAAGTAGGTATTTCATTTATCTTGTTATTTTATTTAGGGCATTGAGCTTCTTGTGTGTGCCAATGTCATTTCTCGTATGATTTCTGGATGGAATGATTTTTGATGATTTATATATGAATATGAGAAAAAGGGTATCATTTTGTCTCTATTGGTGCTACAGTGAAATTATTCAGTATGATGGCCTTTATTGTTTGCTCTGAAGTTATGGTTGACAGCTTGCACCTTTTGTATCTGGGCTCTTTTTAATATTGCCAATTATTAATTGCTTTGTTAATGATGCGTGGGGCAGGAAGAGAAGTGAAGAATTCATGGTTCGTGCCTATAATGGTGGTCCAAAGAGAGCAAATCACAAGTCAACCTTGCAATATTGGAAGCGATACCAACTGGTTAAACAAAGTCTTCCAGAGGAAATGTTTGTCCTCTACCTTGAAATTATTGTGAAAACTATTTTTGAGAATGTTAGAGCGCTTGCGAATGTTGAACATGCATGTAAACATATAATGCTTTGTTAATTCAAAATATGTTTTTTGATGAATATTTATCTTCAAATTATTGTTGGACTTACTTAGATAGTGGTTTGAGGTTCATGTATGCCATAACTGCAATTTTTTCCCTTAGGTATGGGTATGGGTTTGTATATATATCTATATAATTTAAATTTATATATATTTTAAATTCTAAAAATAAGTAATACTCATAAAT